>ML688485.1:1054741-1097513 GCA_007922175.1 Pelusios castaneus
GAAACAAATTGACAGAGCCAGACGGGTACCCAGAAGTCAACTACTGCAGGAGAAGCCCATGAAAAACAACAACAGAACGCCACTGGTCACCACCTACAACCCCCAAGCCAGACCTCTTCAACACATCATCAAAAAACTACAGCCTATTTTACAAAATGATCCCTCACTCTCTCAAGCCTTAGGAGACAGACCTCTCCTTGCTTTCAGACAGTCCCCTAATCTTAAAAGGATACTTACCAGCAACTACAGATCACAGAACAGAAACACTAAAGCAGGAACACAGCCCTGCAGCAGACCACGCTGCCAACTTTGCCCTCATATCTACACTGATGACACCATCACAGGGCCTAATCAAGCCACCTACTCCATCAAGGGTTCGTTCACCTGCTCATCCACCAATGTGATTTATGCCATCATGTGCCGGAAATGCCCCTCTGCCTTATATATTGGACAGACAGGACAGTCTCTGCGCCAAAGAATCAATGGACACAAATCTGACATCAGAAATTGCAACACTGCAAAACCTGTAGGGGAACACTTCAATCTCCCTGCTCACTCCCTTGACGACTTGTTAATAGCTGTGTTGAACAGATGAATAACAAATCACAGCTTCAAAGAGAGACTGCAGAACTCGAACTTATGTGCAAATTTGACTCAGTTGTCTTGGGGTTAAACAGGGACTATGGATTTTTCTCGCATTACAACAAATGATTTGACCTCCCCCTCCTCTATGTGCTGTTCCCCAGTGTTTTGAATCCTAACACCTATTTTGATTTGCTGTTACAGCCTGAGCTGATGCTATGTCATACACTCCCCTGCATTTAATTTCCTACCACTCTGTAACTTTCCTATCTTCAAAGCGTCTGACGAAGTGGGATTTTCTCCCACGAAAGCTCATGTGATAAATAAATCTGTTAGTCTTTAAAAGTGCCACAGGACTCTGTTGTCTTATTGAATGGAATAATGGCCTAAAAACAAAAGCCAGAAACAACTGGCCTAGGCGGCCGCCCCCCCATGCTGGAGTGGAGGCGGGCTACTCCACACCCTCCCCTCCCGTCCCCCCCAGGGAGCCAGCTCGGGGGAGAGGCTGAGGCCGCCGGCGGGGAGCTGGCTCCAGCCCGGGCCCCAGCCCTGGAAACAGGGGCCGCCGGTGTGGGGAGCCGGCTGCAGTCAGGACCCCAGGCTGCCGTGGCTGGTGCCACAGCTGGGGACTCGAGGCCGCCACCGGGAGATGGTTCTGGCCAAGGGCACCCCGCCGGCGAGGGCTAGCCCTGGCCACATGGGGCAGGCCAGAGCAGGCTGGCCCAGAGACGGACCCCAGCCACCTGCCCCGCCCCTGGGCCTGCCTGCTCCGGGGGCGGGGCGGGCTAGCCCAGAGGCCGGGCTTAATGCTCCCTGCCCGCCCCGCTGCCTTCAGCTCCCTGCTGAAGGCAGCGGGGAGCAGGGAAGAGTGTGGCCGTTCCCCGCTGGGAGCGGGACAGCACGGGGCCTGCGTAACTGGCGAGGATCCATCAGAGTTCAACAGAGCTGCAAGTTTCCAGAAAAGAAGATGGAAACATCTGAGCTGTGTGCTAAGAATGAAGCCAGAGCCTCTGCTGTGGCTGGCATGCCAGCGGGCAGCTGAAGAAAAGCACAAAAGGGCCAGCCAACAGAACCTGTCCATCAAACAGACAACTTACGGTAGCTAATACCACAGAGGATGGCCCAGGACAGACAGGGATTTGTGGAGCCTTGTTCGTGTCCTAGGCAATTCTGATGACCTAGAAAGGTTCCGATTTAGTGGGTGGGTGTAATTTACCCCTGTACAGAGGCTCTTTAAAAGATCTAGGATGCATTTAAATCATGAATGGAATAGAACATCTGCAAAATGGGTCATCTCTGGACCATCTGCCCAAAAGTGAATTTCAGCCTTCCTGCATAAAGATGTATTTTAGTACCAGGGAATCAAAGGACTTGAGTCCCCTTTTCCAGCTTTTCTCTGCAGCTAGCAAGACTAGAAATTTACCATTTCTTTTAAATGCAAGCTGAGATTCTGGTATATTCACATGACTCTAGGACCTGGGGTTTCATGTAAATCATCAAAGATCTTGAGATTGTGGATAAAATCAGAAAGAGATGATAGCACACTTGGTCCCCTCCAGCTGGTGGTCCATGTCTGTGTTACTGTCTCTCCTGATTTCATCTCAAGTCTCAGAATATTTGGTGATTTCCTTAAGGCCCTAGCTCCTGGAATCATGGGAATACTTAAGACTCTCAGCTTTTATGTTTTTTTAAACATGGTTTTAGGCCTGATGGATGTGGAGAAAAGCTTGTAAATGTGACCCCCTATAGGTGCTACAGAAGCACCCAAATGTAGTACCATTAAAATCTCATGATTTCTAGGGAGATCTTGTGATTTTGGGGCCTTATGATTTTTGACAGCTTGAGGTTGGTGACAGTAAGGTCTTCTGTGACAAAGGAAGCAGGCTTTAGAGAAATGTATACAAAAAACAAATGCAGACCTGTTGCTGCTGCTGGCACCCTGCCTGGCTGTCCTCTTTGACTCAGTTTCTGCAACTTGCTGCCCTCTCTGTACATGCCCCAGGTAGTCTGGGAAAGCCAACGGGGCTGTTTCCTGTCCTGGGGGGCATGTAGCATCTTTAAGCTTCCCACTGAACTAGAACTCTTTACAGCATGGGAGGTCGTTGTGCACAGAGCACTGGGCTGGGACTCAGAGACCTGCCTTTTATTCCCAGCTGTGCTGCTGAGTGACTCCTTGTTTGGTGGGCAAGTCACATCACCTCCCACCCTTGTGGCTAAGTTTCCCCATCTGAAATGGGGCTAATGATGCTGATCTCCTTTGACAAGTGCTTTGAGATCTAGGGAGGAGAAGTGCTATGTGTGATGAAGTTACATGATGAAGTGAGTTACCATTGGGAAATGCTTTTCTGTCATTAGATGAGTGACGCCATACAAGTGCAAAGTTTTGGATTGAAGAGGCTGGTGCCTCTGTGTGCCACTACTGCCCTCTGCTAGAGGGAATCAGAACTGCTCAGCTGTGTGGCATGGGTCCAGTACTGATAGCAACTATCTCCAGTGGCTTTTGGTGCAGGAGCACTGCCATTTTTTCTCCACTGCCACCATGATGTTCCAAGTGTCTGCGTGTGCAGTGGGCTGACTGCCATGATGCTCTATGGATGAGTTTCCTATGGGGATCATTTCCCCTGGGACATCCCATCCTCAGCAGGGTGGGGAGTTGTCCTGGGTCCTGGAAAATGTGGAATCCAGCAGTTTGCTAAGCTGAGTACCATGGACTTGCCCCTGGAGATGGGAGGGTTGAGGCCGTGGACAGTAGCACAGGACGCCAGTCTAGAATATTTCAGTCATTACATGGCTGTGTCTCCTTTGTGCCATGCCACACATGGCATTGTGGGGGAGCTGGGTGTGCAGCGGGGGGTGGGGGGGGGGGTGGGGGGGGAGTACCGTGATCCAGTAGTCAGGGAGCCAGGCTGGGGGCCAGCAGTTCCACCTGTGGGTCTTGTCCTCCCTGCCACATATCCTCCTTTGCAAGATGCATTGAGTTTTAGGCCTGAAAGCATGGCCTTGCTCCGGCCATCACAGGTTGCTTAGATTGCAGCTTCTTTCCTTGCTTGGTCTGCAGAAGATGTTTACATCCTGACACATACTCAACCTCCAGCAGACTCGGGAGCTGCTGGGACAGATTATTTTAATGAGGCGGAAGGTTGCCTCCTCTCTACTCCAGCCATTTCTGCAGCTATCTAGCTGGCAGCCTATGGGCCATGAATGTCAGCAAGCGGCATGCAGCGATTTGGGCGGCTTTCAGCAATCCACTGCATTGCATTATGTGAAATGTATTGGGCACAGGCCAGCCTGCGCAGAGCTGGGGGAGGGGTTCTGCCAGTACCAGGGGCTGAGAGATCCACAGGAACTGATGAGGGTTGGGAATGGGGGAGTGGAGAGACCCGGGGTATTATGCTACCATGTCTCTAGCAGGGGCACCTGGGGAAATATGCCCCAGCCTGGTGCATGGAGATGTCTGTGTAGGACACAGAAAGGGCCAGATGCCAGGCACGGGGTCCCTGTGGTATGGCTGCCTGCCCTACCCCCAGCCACCATAATGGCAGGAGGCTGCCCCCTCCCTTTCCAAAGCCAAAACAGCCGAGGGGGGGCAAGAAAAATGGCATACTTCTGCAGCCCTTCCCTAGTGGATCCATGAGTCACTGGTCCCACACCTGCCCTTCCTTCTCCTCACCCCATGAAGCCTCCCCAGGGGAAAGGAAATGCAGACCTGCCGAGCCCCCCAACAGGGGCCACATCATCCCCTCCCTCCCTCCCTCTGCTTTCCAGGCCCTCCTTGCTCACTCAGGGGCCAGGACAAAGCTGAGCAGCCTCCAGCTGGGTTTGAGCAGAGTGCTACTACCCAGAGCAGGCAACATCAGCCTCAGTTGAGGCCTCATCCTTGATCCAACAGGCCTGCTTTCCCCAACACAGTGACCAGAGCAGCCACAGGGGGTTTGCAGCTCTGGGTCTCCTTCACAAGGGCTGGTGCTGATCCTGAAAGCATGATCCAGAGCAGAGGTGGCTTTTGGGTAGGCGAAGCAGGCTCATGCCTAGGGCCCCAGGCAGTAAGGGGCCCCATCACCTGCTTTTTCTACCCCGAAAGGCCCATCTGCCTTGGTCGGCAGCAGGAGGAGAAACTGGCTCATGGGGCCAGGGCCACATGGGTGGGAACTGGAGCTGGAGGAGGGGGGTGGGGCATCAAGGGAGGGAAGGGGGAACAGGGCCACAGAGGAGGGGCCCCGGTGGGCCTATAGGGAGCCCCACAATGAGCCTTCGCCTAGGGCCTCTAATAGCCAAAGGCCGCCTTTGGCCCAGAGGAGCAGCAGACACTGCTGGCCGTACGCCCTGGAGCCCAGAGCCCAAGCCCAAGGATGCTGTGGGAAGGCAGAAGTACTCAAGAAATACATTTTTTCCATGTTTGGGACCAAGTCAGCTGATGTGTCAGGAGCACACAATGAGGGTGAAATCCCTCCTGCTCCAACATCAAATAAGGAGGACACAAAATGGCATTCACTACAGGGAAACATCTTTAAATCTGCAGCTCCAGAGAAATAAATACATTTGAATGACTGAATAAATAAATAAATTTAAATAAATGCGTTAGTCTTTAAAAGCGTCACTGGTCTCCCTTGTTTGTTGAGCTGTGGAGAATGTTCACCCAAGAGTTGTAAAGGAGTTGGCCAAGGAGCAAACTGGACTGTCATGCACATTTTTACTAAATCTTGGAAAACTAGGGAAGCCCCGAAGGACAAACAAACCCAATTCTGTATTGATGGGGATACAGGATATTAAAGGGATAAATGGGGTGACCTGATTAATTATAAAGTGGTTAATCTGGCATCACTTCTGGGCAAAATTATGAAATGGCTGGTGTTGGACTCAGTCAATAAAAATGGTAATTTAATTAGTACCAGTCAACATCATTTCATGGGACCCAGTCTGACCAAATGAACTTGACCTTGCTCTTTGATGAAATTTCAGGCTTAGTTAATGGAGGTGACTCTGTTCGCACTGTATCCTGGGACGTCTGCAAAGCATTTGACTTAATCCTACATGGCATTCTCATTAAAAAGTAGCCCTTACAGAATCACTATGAAAGAAGTTAAAAATTGGCTGCTCGACCTCTGAACAAGGGTGGGGACTCCTTGAATAATGGGAGGGTTTCAAGTGGGGTCCCCCAGGCATCTGTTCTCCTCCTGATGCTGTTCAATATCATGATAAATGATCTGGAAGCAAATATAAAATCCTTGTTGGTGAAGGGAGCAGGTGACAGCCAGCTGCGCAAGGCAGGCCTTGGTAAATCAGCTGCACATCTAGGGGACAGACCAAAAACAGAGATGCCTAGGTGTGCGGGAACGACCGCCACTGCTGCCACATCTTTTGGCAGCGGTGCAGAGCGCACGTGGCACCCCACTGCCCAAAAACCCCTGTGGTGCACGAAAAGCCCCTCGTGTAAAAAAAAAAGCCGCTGCTGGCAGGAAGTACTTTCCACCATGGGGGCGGGGGGTGGGGGGGACGGGGAAGGAAGGCGCTGATACTTTCAGCAAAGGCAACATCAAGGCAAGGTTGAAGCAAGAGTTCAGGATGGAGCACAGTGGGCTACAGTGACATACACATACACACACAAACATTTCTTTTGGCCCAGTACTCCAATTTGTCTAGGTCACTCTGTATCCTATCCCTGCCCTCCAGAGTATCTACCACGCCCCCAGTTTAGTGTCATTCGCAGATTTGCTGAGGGTGCAATCCACCCCATCCTCCACATTGTTAATGAAGATGTTGAACAAAATTGGCCCCATCACCAACCCCTGGGGCACTCTGCTTGTTACTGGCTGTGAAATAGACATCGAGCCATTGATCACTATCCATTGAGCATGATGATCGAACCACTTTGGTATCCATCTTATATTGCATTCATGGTTCTTCAGATATCTCTGTGTTCTCCCTCCACACCCCTTTCTGCTCCTCTTCCATATGCTCCTGATGCCCTTTCCCTGCCACACAGCTTGACACACACCTGCCCTTCCCCTCCCCCCCCACCTTCTACAGACACTCTAGCTCCTCCCCAGCCTGGGCAGAGTGTGATTTTCACAGCAGGGAATTATCATCCAGTTACTTACAAAGTGCAGGACTCTGCAGCCAGCTTGTCCTCCCCAGCCATTGGGAGCTATTTATACCTCTGCAGAGCAAGGGGCGTGGGGGCAAGTACAGTCAGGGGAAAGGGACGGGCACCCAAAGGCCTGCATGCCCTCCCAGGGAGGCCTGGGGGAGAGGTCTCCTCATCCCCCCGCCCCAGGGAGGGCCCGGCTGCTTCATATCAGGGCATCTGAGTTCAAATCCTTGCTCCGCTGACAATTCATTCTTTATGCAAAGCAAAACCCCTTCAACAACAGAGCCTCAGAATGACCTGCACCAGACTATCCCATGGTCCAGCAGGTAGGGCAAAGGGGTGCAAGGCTCAGTCAGGGGTGTTTTATAGCAGCTGTGCATCCTAGAATCTCTGTCAGTGCCATGGGCAGGGGATGCCAGAAGTGGGGTGTGACGTTCCTCTCCTGCAATCTGGACTGGTGTGCCACTGTGTCACTCCAATTCTGCACTCCTGGGCCCCAACTTACCCTGCTTTTCTGGGTGAATCTCCACTTCTGGGTCAGCTCATGCCCAGCCTTCTGCATGTAATTGGTCCCTCACCCGATGGAGGAGCCCTCCGGCTAGCCACTCATGGGATAGACCCCCAGAAAACTCCCCCTGAGTCCCAGGTACAATCCTAGGAACTACCATCTTGCAGGGTTCAGTGCTGCCCACTGCACCCTGCAAGCTCCTTTATACTTGTCTGTCAATTTATCAAAGAAATTGCTATGCACCAGCTCTGTCATGCGAAGTGAGGTCTCTGCACACACCCAATCCACATGCACTGCTTCAGATAAAACAAACAACTAAGATTATTGCCTACAGTAAGATTTTAAGTGATTCTAAATCAGAATAATCTAAATCCAAAGATTAACACTAAATCAAGGGGTTTATCACAATTAACTCAAAGGTAACTGGTCTTCTGGATTAAGATTAATATTCCAGTCCCTTTCTACAATGCTGTCGTACCCTAGAGGCTGTCTGCAATGGATCCTGCAACAGACCCCCCGCCTTCCTTTGGGTGTGTTCTCAGTCTCTGGTGTTGCTTAGAAGATGGATTCCAAGGGAGACCCTTACACAGGGATGCCTCTTTCTTTTAACAAGGGTCAGGTGATTGGCCATACCCAGCAATGGGTGTGATACCTTCCACTGGAGCCAAAGTGCTTACAGGTGCTTACGCCAGTCCATTGTTCCTGTATGCATTCCTCTGCTGGGTGTGGAAATACAGCTTTGTGTTTGTCTGCATACATTTCAGCCACATGAGACACACAACTGGGGATATGACATGGCAGAGTTTCATATCCGTCCATATGTATGACATTGCAGGAAACATGCTACCAGAACAGTAAAACAAACAAGGAGTCTGGTGGCACTTTTAAAGACTAACATTTATTTATCACATGAGCTTTCATGGGAGAAAATCCCACTTTGTCAGACTCCCATGAAAGCTCATGTGATAAATAAATTGTTAGTCTTTAAAAGTGCCACAGGACTCCTTGTTTGTTTTGCTGAACTAGACTAACAAGGCTACCCCTTTGGAACTTGTCACCATAACAATAATGTTCAGTGTGTCATGAGCATTCCAAAAACACCTTACGCGACCCGCTTAGCATCAGGCAATACACAGTTACATTATAAGGGTGAACATAAATGACACACAGATCACAGCATACGGGTGTACGTGGGGTGCAGCATGTCACATGGGGTTGGAAGTAAACATAATATGGCCCCTTCCCGAGGATGAAGATGAAATTGCTACAGCTGATGGGATGCTGCGCTGAGGATGTCGTGTCCCCATGGCACCCATCATGAAGCTTGCTAAGCAACATCTATGCTGGGTACTGAGAAATGACAGAGCAGAGCCTGAGGTATTTAACGCTGGCCATGCACAAAGGCAGCCATAGATGATAAGGGGCCAGATCCTCAGGCAGAGTGAATGGGCGCATCAATGGACTGGCACCAATGGACCCATCTGAGGATCTGAACAGGGCACCCAAGCATGGAGTCTGCAATCTGTCCAGGAAGCAGAATACAAAAGAGCCCCAGAATCAGCGTGAGTTTCCAGATCACACTGGGCCCAGGTCTGGGTGTGAGCTGGTGGGGCAGGGCAGGACCAGCTCCCCATAGGGGAGAGTGCTGCACATCTCATGTGTCAAACCACTACCCCGCTGCAAGTGTGAGAGAAGCTGTATATCAGCCCCATCCTGAGGAAGAGTCATTGGCCAGGGACATCCAGAAGCCGCTGAGAGAAGTCATCACTACCAACTGTGCCACCAAGAATGGAAACAACTGGGGTGAGCAAACAGGCCCGGCCACGCAGAGGATCAAGGAGGTCACAGACTCAGCTAGGCAACCCCCAATCGCAAGTGTGAACACCTCTGCTCCAAAGAGGTTAAAGTCCTCATTAGTACAGTCAGCTGAAATGGATTCAAGGAGGCAACTGGCGTATTGCCTGTGAGCAGAGCATTTCCTCATGTTATACTGGATAATGTGGCTTGTCGTTATTCCACAGCTTTAACTACAACACAATCCATCCCCCCACCCTGAAGAAGGTATTGCAACTGACAGAAGAGGCTCTGGTTTAAAATATTTCTCTAAAAGAACACTAAGGGAATTCCCTGAGAAAAACCTGTGTTATGATTCATTGAAGGTTCTGATGAGATCTTGATTAGATTAAAAGAGTTACCACATCTTCAGCTGATGTAAATTAGTGTAACGTCGGTTGATGGAGCTACACCAGTCAGGAAGGCTGTAATTTCATTTATATACAGTTACGGGGTGCCTGCCCCTCACTGGCCAGGAAAGGGTTAATAGGCACCAGAGAGGCAGCCAATAGGAAGGGGCTGCATGGCAGCCACTCAGGGCCCAGGAAGCCAGTATATAAGGGATCTGCAGAGCCTTGCAAGGAGAGTGCCTTGCAGGAGATTAGAGGGGAAGAACTTTCAGTACCCTGAACAGAGCAGTGGCTAGCTGCTGGGGCTCAGCAGAGCCGGAGATGAGGAAAGTACTGGGACTGTGAGGAAGTGGCCCAGGGAAATCCACAGAGGAGTTGTGGGGGAGAGACAACAGAAGGCTGCCACGCATAGGGTCCCTGGGCTGGGCACGCACCTCTGATTGCCATAGGACTGAAGGCAGGAATTCAGTGGCCCTAGCAGAAGGTGGCTAGAATGGACTGCAGAACCCATGGGGGGGTGAGGGGGGAGCACACATTGTGACCAATGTTCCCTCTAAGGTTTGGCGGCTTGTGTGCAAAATTTTCAAGCCGTGTGCAAAACTTTTTCTAATAAAATTTTTGTGCAAACTCACACGACAGAAATTATAGGCATTAATTGAAGTTAAAGTAATTGTAAATAGAATTAATTAATTGTGTTTAATTGAATTTGAATGAATTTTGAATTGAAATTTAATTTTTAGAAAGATTTTTATTTAAAATTAATTTTTTAAAAGTTTTTTTTAAAAAAAGGAAGGAAAAAAAGAAGGGAGGAAGGAAGGAAGAGAGAAAAAGAGAGAAGAGAGGAAGAGAGAGAGAAAAAGGAAGGAAGATAAAAAGAAAGAAGGAAAGAAGAGGAAAGAAGGAAGAGGAAGGAAAGAATAGAAAGAAAAAAGGAAAGAAAAAGGAAGACAAAGAAGGAAAAAAGAGAAAGGAAGAGAAAGAGGAAGAAAGAAAAAAGAAGGAAGGCAAAGAAGAGAAAGAAGGAAAGAAAAAGGAAAGCAAAGGAGAGAAAGAAGGAAAGAAAAAGGGAGAAAAAAAGAGAGAAGGAAGGGAAAGAAAGGAAGGAAGAGAAAGGGAGAGAAAGAAGGAAGGAAGAGAAAGAAGAAAAGAAGAAAGGGGGAGGAAAGAAGAGAAGGAAGAGAAAGGAAGGAAGCAAAGAGAGAAAGAAGGAAGCAAAGAAAGAGAAAGAAGGAAAGAAAGAAAGAAAAAAGAGAAGGAAGAGAAAGGAAGGAAGGAAGCAAAGAAAGAGAGAAAGAAGAGGAAACAGGAAGAGAAAGAAGGAGGAAGGAAGAGGAAAGAAAGAAAGAAAAAAGAAGGAAGAGAAGAAAAAGGAAGGAAAGAAGAGAAAGAAAGAAAAAAGAAGGAAAGAAAAAGGAAGACAAAGAAGGAATAAAGAGAAAGGAAGAGAAAGAGGAAGAAAGAAAAAAGAAGGAAGGCAAAGAAGAAAAATAAGGAAAGAAAAAGGAAAGCAAAGGAGAGAAAGAAGGAGAGAAAGAAGGAAGGAAGAGAAAGGGAGAGAAAGAAGGAAGGAAGAGAAAGAAGGAAGAAAAAGAAGAAAAGAAGAAAGGGGAAGGAAGGAAGAGAAAGGAAGGAAGCAAAGAAAGAGAAAGAAGGAAAGAAAGAAAGAAAAAAGAGAAGGAAGAGAAAGGAAGGAAGGAAGCAAAGAAAGAGAGAAAGAAGGAAAGAAGAGGAAACAGGAAGAGAAAGAAAGAAAGAAAGAAAGAAAGAAAGAAAGAAAGAAAGAAAGCCTAGGCCGCCGGCGGGAGAGGACCCTACCGCGGCCCTGGGAAGCCGCTGGTGGGGGGGGAGCATACCCCAGCCCCGGAGGCTGATCCCGGCCCCGTGCTGGGAGGCCAGGGCCGTGGATTAGCCCAGCCCCGGCCCCGGGAAGGAGGCGGATGGCGGGTGGGAGCCCGGGAGCCCGCTGCTGCCGCAGCCACCCCTCTGGCCCGGCCGCGTGGGGCAGTCAGGCAGGCCCGCGCTCCGGACCCTACCCTGAGCCTGCCTGTCCCACCCTGGGGGCGGGGAGGGCCAGCCCAGAGGCCGGGCGCAGGCCGGGTGTGCTGCGGCAAAGCCACGGCCCCGGGGGTTGGAGGGAGCAGTGGGGGCTGCCGGGCTGCACGGGGGTCTCTTACTGCTGCGCGGGGGGTGCGACGGCCGCTGCGCAGCCACGCACCCGCGCAGCTTAGAGGGAACACTGATTGTGACTCGACTGGAGGGCTGAGTCATGAGAGGGAGGATCCAGTGGACACAGGACTGAGTGCAAAACACCATGGAGGGGGGTATCTGCCCAGCTGAGAGCTCATTCCCCAGATGACCAGCAGGAGGTGCCAAGGTGGAGAGGTGGACCCATCACATGTGTACATGCAAATCATCCCAACTGTTTGAAATCCTGGGCATTCCCAAAGTTTGGGTTAAAATTACAAAAGAACTGTTGGAACACTGAGAAATTCAGTATTGCATTACTTTCCCTTATCTCCTGCCTCAGTCCCATACACATCTATGGCTTGCTCCCCTGCCCATGTGGGCCATCTCTCCTGTTTCTGTGCACCGTTCAGGGTGATTCTGTGTCAGTTAAAGACTTCCCCCATCTCTCTCACAGGTACTCTTATCACTCGGTGTCTCCATCCTGCCATGTTTACAGGGTGGGACAATGTTCTCTCCAGGCTCCCACCAGACTGGTGTCTCAGCAGCCAGCACCCAAGTGGATCCCTTTCTACTGGTCACTGCTGGGCTGCAACGAAGTGCCTCATCCAGGCACTAGATCTCCCAGCTGTGTGAGAGTGCCTTTTGGGGAGCGATGGTTTAGTGAAGACTTCTTGAGCTGAGATTTCTCTGCACTGGCTTCCACACCAAAACTCTTTCTCCATGTCAGGCTCTCCCCTCGCTGAAGCTGAGCAGCTCTAGCTCAGGTTTGGTCCAGGGAGCTCTTGTCCCGATCACCCCATGCAAATGATACACAAATTGGAGAGTGTGGTAAGACGGGTCAGTTCCAGATGAATGTGATCTCCCAGTGCAAGGCTGCAGCCAAATTAGTGAACATGATCTTTGGATGCATAAACAGCAATCTTGAGTAGGAATAGAGAGGATATTTTACCTTTCCTCAAGATAGTTGTGTCCAAGGCAGACAGTGAAGAGTTACAAAGGGAACTCCCAAAACTGGGTGAGTGGGCAACAAAATGACAGATGAAATTCAGTGGTGATAAATACAAAGTAATGCACACTGGAAAACATCATCCCAACTATACATACAAAATGATAGGGTCCAAATTATCGTTCCCTCAAAGAAAGAGATCTTGGAGTCATTCTCCATAGTTCTCTTGAAAACAGTTGCTCAATATGCAAACATACTCAAAAAAGCTAACAGTATTAGAAACCATGAGGAAAGAGATAGATAATACAACATAAAATATAGGGCCATTATATAAATCCATGGTTTGCTCACATCTTGAATACTGCATATAGTTTTGGTCACCCATTCTCAATAAAAAGATAGGAATAGCTAGATAGATAGGAGGGACTAAAAAGCCCGAGACTGTTCAGCTTGGAAAAGAGACAACGAAGGAGGAATATGATAGAGGTCTATAAACTGATGACTAGTGTGGTGAAAGTGAATACAGAAGTGTTATTTATCCCTTTGCATAATATAAGGGGTCACCCAATGACAGACAGCAGGTTTAAAAGGAAGGACTTCTTCACCCAGTACACAGTCAACATGTGGGACTCCTTGCTAGGGAATGTTGTAAAAGCCAAAAGTATAACTGGACTCAAAAGAGAATTAGATAAGTTCCTGGAGGCTTGGTCTATCAATGGCTACTAGTGAAGATAGTAAGAAATGTAACCCCATGCTCTCTGCCAAAAGCTGAGACCTTGTACACACTACAAAGGTATCGCGCGATAACAAGGACAGCGTCCACACACAAATCCATGTTGTTGCGCGGTAACAGCCGTCTTACCGCACAACATGTAAACCACCAAAACGAGGGTGCTAGTGGCTACTGCGGAACAGCTGTTCCGCGACAGTCCGTGTGTGTATGGTTGCCACGCAATATGAAGCCTCCAGAAATGTCCCAGAATTCTAAGTCCATCCCTTCTGCACTTCCTCCTGTGCTCTGTGGCTGTGACATGACTGTATTTGCCCTCCCATTATTCCCAGGAATTTTTGAATTGTTCACTCTTCCTGTTTGCTCAGCGTGGAGCGCAGCTGTGTTCTCCAAGAGCAATGGTAGCTCAACGCCTCAAACGTGCTCCAGTGTGGACCAGAGCTGAGGTGCTTGATCTCATAGGCATCTGGGGAGATTCTGCTGTGCAGGCACAGTTACGTGGCTGCAGGCGAAATTTTGATATTTTTGGCCAGATTTCTCGGGCCATGGCAGAGAAGGGGTATGAGAGAGACACTCTTCAGTGCAGGTCGAAGGTGAAGGAGTTGAGGATAACATACCACAGAGCCAGAGAGGCAAACCGGCGCTCCGGCTCAGCGCCGGTTACATGCCGATTTTACACAGAGCTGGAAGCAATCCTGAGCAGGGATTCCACAACCACCCCAAAAGCTCCTGTGGACACATCAGCACCCCCCTATGAAAAGGATACTGGAGCAGATGGTGACAAGCAATTCGTTGACGAGGAAGTGGAGGTGGAGAATGACCTGGAAGGTGAAAGTGGTGCAGCTGACCTAGGGAGCCAGGAGCTGTTCTCCATGCCACCCGACACGTGCTGCCCAGATTCCTTCCCCATGCTGTCTTTGGATGCAGCAGAGGGGAGCTCTGGTAAGTTTCATCGGAAGTGGCTTCTGTGCTAGCTGGATAAGCTTTGCGGGCAAATGAAGAGCGGGCAGGAGATGGGGATTTTGAGTTTCATCCTTTCTTTTTTTTTTTTGGATGGGGGGGGGGTCTGCCCCGCATTACACGAGCAGTGCATCAATGCATGCTGTAATTCTCAAGAAATCCTCTCCGTTGAGCTCACTGAAGGTCTCCTGGATGTACTTCCACAGCCTCCTAGTTAAATTCGATGGGAGAGGAACTGTGTTCCCTCCCCCATAAAGGGATACTCTCCCTCGCCAGCTGCAAAGCACGGCAGTGGGAACCATGGCTGCGCACAAGCCTGCTGCGTACGGTCCAGTGACATGCAGGATATACATTCTGGCTCGCAGGGGCACACTAAGAAACAAGATATCGCATTCCATAGCTGTGCCGTGTGTGAACTAATCGCCCAAAGCACTGCAAATAGTTCACGGAGCTGTGTGTCTTGTCTCAGCAATCCGAACCTCCCTTTGCAAAAGCCCTTTCAGTTCTCGGCAATGCCCTGTCCAGTGGACACTGCGGAATGTGGTGGCAGAGCATATTACCGGCTCTTTAACCAAAGTGAGAACAATAGCACTACTTATGAAGTTTCATTTTTCCTTAGAAACAACCTTCACCAGTCAGTGGTCTGTGCCAGCTGACTGGCTGAGACAGATAAGGAGGAGGCCTCGCAGGAGCAGGGAGGATATCGTCCAAGAGCTGATGCAGTCCAACAAGGCAGCAGCAAGAGAGACTAGACTATGGAGGCAGGAGTGCTGGCAGGAGTGTAAGGAAAACAATTTGAGGAGGCAGAAACAGAAGAATGCCCTTATAAGCATCCTGCAGGAGCAGACCCAACTGCTGAAGACCATGGTTGGTCTGCAGACCTAGCTGCTCCCGGCTCACCCCCCTGCAGCCACAGCAACACTTTCTGTCCCCCATGCCCCATTCTCCCTCAAAGCAGTTCTTTGAAGCCCAGGGACCATCCTGGTACGATGTTACATCCACTCCTGCACAAAGCTATGGCATTGAGCCATGCACCTACACACATCTATAGCCCCGGGTGCAGGCACTGCTTACTGTAAATATTTAATGTTTTCTAATAATAAAATTGAATCACTTGAACTGTGCACAGTGTCTTTATTGATACACAGTAAAATTAGTTGTTGCATGTTTAGTATTCACTTATTCAAGCATAGTACAGTACACACCCACCACCAACCCACCCCCATAATCAGCACCCAGTAGTGTGGAGGTACACTACTGCACAGTGATGCAATGTGTCCTATAAGTCCTCATGACTAAAATGCTCCGTAAGTGCCTCCCTTATGCGGACGGCTGTCAGCTGTGCCCCCCTGATACTCCTAGTGGCTGGCTGCTGGAAGGCAAACTCTAGCCGCTCAGCCTCCACGTCCCATGAAGAGAGAAATTTCTCTCCCCTATTTTCACAGAGGTTATGCAGGACACAGTATGCTGCAATGATGGCTGGAATGTTGTCCTCATTCAAGTCTAGCCTCCCATACAAACAGCACCAACGGCCTTTTAAGCGTCCAAAGGCGCACTCCACGGTCATTCGGCACCGACTTAACCTGTAATTGAAGCTCTCCTTGCTTGGATCCAAATTTCCAGTATAGGGCTTCATGAGCCAAGGCATCAGTGGGTAGGCTGGGTGTCCTATGATTATTATGGGCATCTCCACATCCCAACAGTAATTTTATCACTGAGGAAGAAGGTCCCTGCTTGCAACTTCCGGTAGAGGCCAGTGTTTCAGAAAATGCGAGCATCATGCACCTTATCCGACCACCCTGCATTTATGTCCGTGAAAGGCCCCCTGTGATCCACGAGTGCCTGAAGCACCATGGAGAAGTAGCCCTTCCTATTAATATACTCAGTCACAAGATGCTCCGGAGCCAGAATAGGGATGTGTGTGCCATCTATTGCCCCTCCACAGTTCGGGAATCCCATGGCTGCAAATCCATCGACGATCTCCCGCACATTGCCCAACGTCACTGTCCTCCAGAGCAGAACACAATTTATGGCTCTGCACACTTGTGAAAGTGCTAATCCAACGGTCAACCTGCCGACTCCAAAGTGATTCGCGACCGACCAGTAGCAGTCTGGAGTCGCCATTTTCCACAGTGCAATTGCGACACGCTTCTCCACGGTGAGGGCGGCTCTCATTTTGGTGTCCTTGCATCGCAGGGCAGGGGCTAGCTCCTCACACAGTTCCATGAATGTGGCTTTTCGCATCCGAAAGTTCTGTAGCCACTGCTCATCATCCCACACCTGCAAAACGATGCGGTCCCACCACTTGGTGCTTGTCTCTCGTGACCAGAACCGGCGGTGCACCGTGTGCAGATGATCTATGAAGGAGCTCACCAATGCAGTGCTGTTGTTCTGCATGGCAGTCACCAGTCCAGGGTCATCCGAATCCTGGTCTGATTCAGAGCTGAATGCAGACTGTGCCACCAGCCGAGATGTATTAATTATGCTGAAGGCGACAGTCGAGATCAGAGCTGGATCCATGTTGCTGCAAAAAGGAGTTCCGGGAAGCAACGCGGTACTGTTGAAAATGGACGCGAGTTGCTAGTAGCAACTATCGTGACACAAGGGGAAGAGAATGCACCATGGGAAACCAAGACTTTACCCATGGTGCTCAGCACTACTCTCCTTCTACCCAGGATTCTTAGCGCCGAATCAGGGTGGATGGAACTGTGCGATAGGGTCCCACAATTCAACTGGGTTTCTTGTGAAATCGCGAATTGCAGGGGGGGGCTTTGTTCCGTCACAAGCAGCTCAGTGTGGACGTGATACTATGCTACAAAAACCACGTGACTTTTGAAGCGCAATGGGCTTGTTGCGCGATTATTCCTGTAGTGTGTACATGGCCTGAGACTGGAGGACAGGGTATGGATCACTCAATAATTATCCTGCACTGGTCACTCCCTCTGAAGCATCTGGCACCAGCCACTATCAAAAGGGAGTTAAAATCTTATGTTTCAAGGTTTAAGCTACACAGAGCTTGGGAGCGTGTCTCTTTCACCAACAAAGCTGGTCTAATAAAAGATATGACCACACCCAGCACAGCTCTCTAAAAAGCATGCTTCTAGGGACAGCCACAAGGAGCTCAATCTATTTAGCATAACAAAGAGAAGTTGAAGGACGGACTTGGCCACATTCCGTCAGTACCTACATGGGGAACAACTATTTAACAACGGGCTCTTCAGGCCAGCAGAGAGAGGTCTAACGTGAGCCAATGGCTGGAAATTGAAGCTAGATAAATCCAGACTGGAAATAAGGTGTAAATTCTTAACTGTGAGAGTAACAAACCATGGGAACAGCATAGCAAGTGTCATGGTAGTTTCTTTGTAACGGACCATTTTAAAATCAAACTGGCTGGTTTTCTAACAAATCTGATCTAGGGATTATTTTGGGGTGTTCTCTGGCCTGGGTTATACAGGGGTCACTAGATGATCACAGTGGTCCCTGCTAGCCTGGGAATCCATAAACCTGCTTGTTGGCTGCCAAAGGGATTTCTAGTTCCTTCTGTCACCATCCCTGCCTCCAAGCATTCTGGGAAATTGTATCAGAGGGCTTAAGCGCTTCCTTAAGTCAACTTAATAACACCAACTCTGAGGGTTGACTTAAGGCTTAAGTCGACTTAAGTTGACTTAAAGCCAGTGTAGATGGGTATGTCTACCTTACAGGCTCTGTTAAGTCGACTTAATTTAACAAGTGTAGACATACAAGAGCTGGCAAAGTCCAAGTGCAGGTTGCACTGTGCCCTAGTCCAATCAACGCCTATACTGTAGCCCCCTTCCAAAACACACACTGATTGGACAAAACAAACAAAGAGTCTGGTGGCACTTTTAAAGACTAACAAATTTATTTATCACATGAGCTTTCGTGGGAGAAAATCCCACTTTGTCAGACACTTGAAGGTCAAGAACTTACAGAATGGGAGGAAAATAAATGCAGGAGAGTGGAAGTCATAGGATCAGGTCAGACTGTTTCAGGAAATCAAAGCAGTTGTTTAGATTCAAACAGCATAGAACAGCAATTAGAGGTAGAGAGAAGGCAAAGAGAAGGCCAAATCACCTTTTGTAACAAGAAGGCCAAGAGATATTTAAGCCCAAGGCAATGGTGCCAAATTTGCCCATGAATTCCAACTCTGCAGTTTCTCTTTGAAGCTTTCATTTGTAATCAGTTTGCTTAAGTGTGGCGATTAACATCCTCCATGGAGTGAACAGGGAGAGTGAAGTGTTCCCCTATTGGTTTTTCAATGTTATTTCTGATGTCAGATTTGTGTCCATTTATTTTTTTGTGCAAACTGTCCTGTTCGTCCAATGTATAAGACAGAGGGGCATTGCTGGCATGTGATTGGACAGGCCCTTACTTGTAAATCTCCTGACACTGTCACCATAGCAGATCATTGAACGGGGGAGGGGGTCAGAGTTAAGGTTGTTTGTAGAAACCTAACTGAACATTTCTTGACCTCCAGAAATTCATTCTACAGTTAGTTTCTATGATGACCCTTTGGGGGTTTTCTTGTCCCCTAAATTCCTCATCCCGAGATCCCAAAGCACTTTACAAAGGAAGGTGAATATCATCACCTACTTTTCACAGCTGGGGAAAGGGAAACTCAGAAAGGTGAAATGACTCACGTTTGGTCCCACAGCAGATCGTTGCTCAAAACCCAGGTTTCCATGTCCCATCCCCTGGCCCATGCTGCCCCAGAGAGAGATGAACCAGTCAGACAGAATACAGGGCTAGAAGGTGCATAGGTCTGCTCCAGCCTGTTTTTAAATGTTACCATTAACTTTGAATGTTCAGGAATCCAGAAGTCTGATTTGTGTAATGACAGCACCCTAACTACTATTGGGTTCATTTAACTGGTACCTATTTACAAACTGTATTTTGGTTGTTTATTTTATTTTTGCCATGGAATAAAACTCTCCAGCTTTATCTAAAGCTGAGCGCACTATTCGAACACGTGCTCAACACTTGTCAAGCAGACTACATCACGCTCTCCATCAAATCCTTTTCGGTCATTGCTCATCTTGCAGTTCTGCTGCACCAGTCGGCTGCATAAACCATGTGGTAATGTTTCCATTTCCTGATAGGACTGTTTTTGTGGCAACAATGTGAACAGCAAATTTTCCAGTCCTCTGTCGAAGCTGAAATTGGTTCGAGTGATTCTGGCTCTAATCCGGCAAAGCCTTAAATATGTGCTTAACTTTGCACACTGTGAGCTGTCTCGTTTAAGTCAAGATTCACAGTTTAAAAGCTAAGTATATAACAGTACTTGCAACATCAGGGTTAATTGGAGCACGAGTTATGAATCCATTTTTCACTAGTAAATCTCGCTGCTGGCCCTGAACAAACATGTTAGGGCTGTGAACACATCTTAATCAAAATATGTGCAAATTTTCTTCCAGTATTTATGAAGCTCCATCTATCTTAAACAGGCCCAAGAGGAGACATCTGATTGGGTAGAAAAGCTTCTTACCACGTGAACGCTGACGACAGTTAACTGTGTTGTGCCAAGTTATATTTTGATTTCTTTGCCAAACTCATGCCTCTGCATTTTTTTTTCTGTATAATGTTGACAGCTGATGGAAGTCAGAGAGAGATGAGAACAGAATTAGAAAAACAGTAAGGAGCCATGGCAGCTATTATTTATTTAATGTGTTTTATCGAACAGGCAGCACTGACTCTAACAAGGTTATACCATACATAATGCTTTCCAAAACATTAATAGTGATGATACAAACTCAAGGGACTCGGAGAGACACTCACATTTGGGGGCTGAAAGTGTTTTCTTAGCAAGCCCTGTTCAGATTTTTATGTACTGTGCAGAGTCATTTAAAGTGGTAATCCTCACCTGACCACCCTCTCAGGTAGCTCCCCCCCCAGCATCCTGACTCCCATAATCTGAGACCCAACTTCCACCCCCACACAGGACCCTCTGCCACTGAGGGAGGCCCCTTTCAGCCCCCTCCCAAGACACTCTGACTGGTGAGCCCTAGTCCCCACTCCTTACCCCGCCATGCCTCACCTTCAGGTGATGGCTCTGTCCTGTTTCCCAGCCTGTCCACAGCACTGAGGGGAGCTGCCGCCATTTTGCCAGGTGAGGGTCCAGCAAACGGCCTGCTGCACACACAGACCAGGACCAGGGTGCAGCCGTGACAGACTTCTAGCCATGATGTGCGTTGCCACTAGTTACAAAGATGGTTGCACATGTGGCTGCAGCTATGCATGCCAAAAATCCCAGCCAATTACAGTTCTTGACTGACAACCTGCAAGAGCGCAAAACAAAATCCAGGCCAGTCAAAAAAAGGACAGGTGACTCTTTTTTTGATGTCTCTGTTTAAATGTGACTGGACTGTGGCCCCTGGGGCTCCCCCACATTCATAACCTAGGTACTTTAAATTCCAAAGGGGTAGCCGTGTTAGTCTATTGTAGAAAGACAACAGAGTCTTGTGGCACTTTTAAAGAGTGTGGGCCACGAAAGCTCATGCGATTAATAAATCTGTTAGTCTTTAAAAGTGCCCCAAGACTCTGTTGTCTAGGTACTTTGGTTATGAATTTATTTTATGCTGTGTGTCTCTTTCCACTGTTGCTTTCCTCCAGTGTGCTGTTTTGACTTCACTTGTTTGCACTCGATAGGTGCATTTGTTCTATGGAAATGATAGCTGCCAAATTTATTCTGAAATTTAAATATTGGAAAAGGTCCCATCTTTCAAGAAAAGAAAAGAACCCTGAGACCTACAGAAATGTGTTCATGTCATTTTTAATTCCAATGAAAACATCTTTTTCTTTTAAATAAATCTTCCTTGATAGTGCCTGAAACCCAAATGGTACAGTTCTAGCCATTTGGATGAGAATGATTCATAGGTTTTAAGGTGAGACGGGACCAATATGATCATGTAGTCTGACCTCGTGCACTATGCAGGCCACAGAACCTCTCGCCCACTCCTGCAATAGACACCTAACCTATGATTGAGTCACTGAAGTCCCCAAATCATGGTTTAAAGGCTTCAGGGTACAGAGAATCCACCAGCATGTCATCCATGCCCCATGATACAACAGAAGAGGAAAAACTCCCAGGGCCCTGCCAATCTGTCCTGGGGGAAAATCCCCCCCTGACCCCAAATGGTGATCAGCTAATTCCTGCGCATATGGGCAAGATTCACCAGGCAGACACACCAAAAGAAATCTATCAGAACCAACTCAGAACCCCCGCATCTAACATCCCATCAGATGCCATTGGCATACTTACTATCAGTAGGACAGACAACAGAGTCCTGTGGCACTTTTAAAGACTAACAGATTTATTTATCGCATGAGCTTTCGTGGGAGAAAATCCCACTTCGTCAGATGCTTTGAAGATAGGAAAGTTACAGAGTGGTAGGAAATTAAATGCAGGGGAGTGTAGGATATAGCATCAGGTCAGGCTCTAACAGCAAATCAAAATAGGTGTTAGGATTCAAAACACTGGGGAACAGCACATAGAGGAGGGGGAGGTCAAATCACTTGTTGTAATGCGAGAAAAATCCATAGTCCCTGTTTAACCCCAAGACAACTGAGTCAAATTTGCATATAAGTTCGAGTTCTGCAGACTCTCTTTGAAGCTGTGATTTGTTATTCATCTGTTTCAACACAGCTATTAACAAGTCGTCAAGGGAGTGAGCAGGGAGATTGAAGTGTTCCCCTACAGGTTTTGCAGTGTTGCAATTTCTGATGTCAGATTTGTGTCCATTGATTCTTTGGCGCAGAGACTGTCCTGTCTGTCCAATGTATAAGGCAGAGAGGCATTTCCGGCACATGATGGCATAAATCACATTGGTGGATGAACAGGTGAACGAACCCTTGATGGAGTAGGTGGCATGATTAGGCCCTGTGATGGTGTCATCAGTGTAGATATGAGGGCAAAGTTGGCAGCGTGGTCTGCTGCAGGGCTGTGTTCCTGCTTTAGTGTTTCTGTTCTGTGATCTGTAGTTGCTGGTAAGTATCCTTTTAAGGTTAGGGGGCTGTCTGAAAGCAAGGAGAGGTCTGTCTCCTAAGGCTTGAGAGAGTGAGGGGTCATCCTGTAAAATAGCCTGTAGATCTTTGATGATGTGTTGAAGAGGTCTGGCTTGGGTGTTGTAGGTGGTGACCAGTGGCGTTCTGTTGTTGTTTTTCATGGGCTTCTCCTGCAGTAGTTGACTTCTGGGTACCCGTCTGGCTCTGTCAATTTGTTTCTTCACTTCTGCGGGTGGGTACTGTAGTTTTAAGAATGCCTGGTAGAGATCCTGAAGGTGTCTGTCTCTGTCTAAAGGGTCAGAGCAAATGCGGTTATATCTTAGGGCTTGACTGTACACAATGGATCGTGTGGTGTGTCGAGGATGAAAGCTCGAGGGATGTAAGTAACTATACCGATCAGTAGGTTTGCGGTATAGGGAGGTCTCTATGTGCCCATTGCTAATTTGCACTGTAGTGTCCAGAAAGTGGATCTCTTGTGTGAAGTGTTCCAGGCTAAGTTTGATTGTGTTGTGGAAATTGTTGAAATCTCTATGGAAATCTTCAAGGGCATCTTTACCATGGGTCCAGATGATGAAGATGTCATCAATATAGCGTAGGTAAAGTAGAGGTGCTTTGGGATGAGATGTGAGGAAATGGTGTTCTAAATCGGCCATAAAGATGTTGGCATATTGTGGGGCCATGCGGGTACCCATGGCAGTGCCACTGACTTGAAGGTATAGATCATCTTCAAATCTGAAATGGTTGTGGGTGAGTACAAAGTCACAGAGGTCAGCCACAAGTTTAGCTGTGTCATCATCCTGGATGGTTCTTCTAATAGCTTGTAATCCATCCTTGTGGGGAATGTTAGTGTAAAGAGCCTGTACATCCATAGTGGCCAGGATGGTATTTTCTGGAAGACCATCAATGGATTGGATTTTTCTCAGGAAATCTGTAGTGTCTCTCAGATAGCTAGGTATGTTGATAGCATAGGGTCTTAGGAGAGAGTCCACATAGCCAGATAATCCTGCTGTAAGTGTGCCAATGCCTGAGATGATGGGGCGTCCGGGGTTTCCTCTTTTATGTATTTTTGGTAGTAGATAGAATATCCCTGGACGGGGTTCTGGCGGTGTGTCTGTCTTGATTTGTTCTTGTGCTGCTTTGGGGAGTTTCTTGAGTAGGTGTTGTAGTTCCTTCTGGTATTCCTCAGTCCTATCTTCAAAGCGTCTGACAAAGTGGGATTTTCTCCCACGAAAGCTCATGCGATAAATAAATCTGTTAGTCTTTAAAAGTGCCACAGGACTCTGTTGTCTTTCTACAATAGACTAACATGGCTACCCCTTTGGAATTTTACTTTCAGTAGTCAAAGATCAGTCTATTTCCAAATTAGGCTGTCCCATTATACCATCCCCTCCATAAGCAGAAGTGAAACTGACTATAAATGAAAATGAAAGAGACTTCCTTGACTTGCACTGTTCAAAATGAGAGAAATGCAAAAATGAAGCATTTAGCATAAGGGCCATTTAGTAACGTCGCCAATGAAATATCTTTTTTTATGAGATATTGGGGCTGGTTCTTAGCTACAACAGGCAGCTCCTGCAGGAGTGGTGGCAGGTGAGAAGGTCTGATTATAGTCTGTGATTGGGGGGCCAGTTCTACACTAGGAGTAGCTTAGTGCCAGGCGTATTTCACTGCCAAAGCCAGCTCATAAGACTGTCAATCAATATTGCCGACAATCAGCCACACCAGCCATGACAACTCACAAGTCCAACCCCTGCTGGTGTCTTTAATTTTCTCTTTGTGGACACCTTTTCTTTTCTTTTCTTTTCTTTTCTTTTCTTTTCTTTTCTTTTCTTTTCTTCACCTTCAGAAACTCGAATCGCTTTGAAAATGATTTCTTCTGACAGAGAAATGCAAAACCAGCTCTGCTCCCTTCTAACCAACTCGGCGCCAAGTGGAAGAACCAACCAAATAAACCCTTGGTCTGACAGCTTGAGGCCGACATGAAACAGCGATGCTTATGTGGAGACAGGCCGAACAGTTACATAGCACACAACAACCAACGGGCTGCAGTGTCCTTGTCTCTAGTTCAAACATTCCCATGGCGTGAACGGTGTGTAACAATGGCGAGCAGAGGGTTCTCCGTGGGATCCTAACAGCAGAGATGAAAGGGGTAGAGGAATAGATAGAGTGGAACAGACCAGGGATATACCTGCCCCCAGATGCGGTGTCTGATAGCAGATGGCCCCACTGTTAGGAGAGTGCGATATGGCTGTAGCTGTAAATAGTTAGCTAGTAGACAAGGTGCCAGTGGATGGCACTCAGTGTGCCACTTATGGGGGTTTGCAGCTTTCATCATTGTGCACTATAAATGGGTTCTGGGGTGCAGCTCTTAACAAAAGTGCAAGAACCCCTGAGATGTCCTACTGTGGGATAAACAACCCCCTAACAACTTTCTGTCCAGCTTCTGTGAGTCAGAGGTGGGTTGCAACTCCAGGGATCAAGGCAATGGGGAGATTGAATTTTTTAACCCTTGATGGTATAACTCTAGATTTTCCTATTCGCCACTGAAATGGGCAGGCCTTTTTAAGCATCCTGCTCAGCTCTTCGCCCAGAGACCCCTTGTGGGTGAGTTGCACATGCTAATTATGAGTTGTGTGGAAAAATGGTCCTTTTTTTCCTTTTTAAATGTGCCACCTTTCCTTGTAACATAACTGCATTCAGTCAGGAGGCAGGCAGAAGAAAAGGGCCTGTTGAGTTTCACTTGTCAGTGTGGGGCCTAGTCTACACTTAGGGTTTAGGTCAACCTAACAGCAGTTACCTTGCTGTTTCTGCTCTTATTCCTCTCTTCTAAAACCTTGCCATACCAGTCTCTCCAGCCTCTTACTGTGGGCATGTTTCCAGGTTCTGATCATTTTCATTGCTCATCTCTGAACCCCCTGTATTTCTGCTACATCAAAGCTCTGCCCTTGTGAATTATATATGTGCTTATATATATGCTTGGAAGGATACAATTTTTATCCGTGAATGTCAGTAAAGGTCAATTTCATGCTGCATTCAAACAGCTAAAAAATACTTCCATCTGTAATAACTGAAATTTACAGATAGGCAAAGTAAGAAACAAACCACTTCAGAACTGGTTACTTTGATTGGAGATTTATTTGATTTGTTTTTGCATGTGACCTCAACAGCTTGGGTTTTATGGGTTGTAAAGCTTTAACTTTTTGAATCTCACCATCTACAGTCATTACATAATGATTGTCTGACCCTCCTGCCTGTCTAACCCCCATTACATTATTTCCCACAACTCTAACAATGCTTAAAACCCATAACGGTGCACCACTGGGAAAACTGAAATAAATAAAAACCTAAGAAGCTTAAAAATAAATACTGATTATCTGTTGAAATGATATTCTAAAAAAATCAAATTCTGCCCAGCCTGTGTCTATACATAAAGCAAAGCCTGTGTTTGAGATTTTCAAAGCTGACTCTCTGAATTGGATGTTTAAATTCATAGCACACATACCCTCTCTTTCTGCTGGCCCTGATTTTTTCTCTCACTGTAGTTTCACACCAAAGTCTCTCCACTGACTTTACAGGATTTACTCCTGATTTCAGTTAGAGGAGCATACAGCCCTCTTGTGTCTCCAAAGCTAAGGCTGTGGAAGGAAATGTAGGCTACTGTGTTATTTAAGGAATAGTATATGCTGCCCTATCAGATAAGATCAGAGAGTATCATTTCACATATATTTTGCGTTGCCACTTGAGGAGTAAAGCAGCCACTCCAAATGATTTACATTTCCCCATCCCACCTACATCTTCTCTTATAAGCATATTCACACTTGCTGTGCAAAACAAACCAAGCCTGGCTTGGAAGGCAGGCGTGACTTAATGTTGTATGATGGTTCCTGAGGTTATTGTTAATCATATTTAGTTCTTGTCTTCTTTCCTCTGTGCACTTTCAGTCCAGCAGATAATCATTGCTTGGGTGGTGGCTGCCACGCAGAAAGGGGAAGACATGCTCAGAGCCAAAGGTAAAAGCCAGTTCCCTGTTTCCCAGTCTAGTGCCCCACAGAATCCTAGAAGATATGGGTTGGAAGGGACCTCAGGAGATCATCTAGTTCCACCCCCTGCTCAGAGCAAGATCAACCCCAACTAAACCATTCCAGCCAGGGCTTTGTCAAGCTGGGCCTTAAAAACATCAAAGGATGGAGATTCCACCACCTTCCTAGGTAACCCACTCCAGTGCTTCACCACCCCAGGAAAAAAACATTGTCCTAATATCCAACCTAAACCTCCCCCACTGCAACTTGAGATCATTGCTCCTTCTTCTGTCATCTGCACCACTGAAAACAGCCCAGCTCCATCCTCCCTGGAACCCCCTTTCAGTTAGTTGAAGGCAGCTATCAAATCCCCCCCACTCTTCTCTTCTGCAGACTAAACTAGCCCAGTTCCCTCAGCCTCTCCTCATAAGTCATGTGCTCCAGCCCTCTAATAATTTTCGTTGCTTTCCAATTGGTCCACATCCCTCTTGTAGTGGGGGGCCCAAAACTGGACATAATACTCCATATGTATCCTCATCCTGTTGAAATGTCTGCTCCCATGGCAGGATCAGACTTCGCACAAAAGAGTTGACTTTGAGGCCTAGCTGGGCTGTCTAGCGAGGGGGATGTTAATGTGACATGACTAGGGCTATGAAGGTCTTCTGACTGTTCTCTCCTCTCTCTGCTAGATGTACGTACTTGGGGAGAGGGAGGGAAGAACAAGTGTGACTGGACCTTCACATTCTAAACAAAGGAAGGCAACATCTGCATTAAAAGGGGGGGGGGGGGAGCTAGAATCCAGGAACACACTGGACAGTGTCCAGATGAGGAAACACTCAAATCCCCACTTTTTAGGCTCTGTTTACAAGTGCTCTGCAATGTATCTGTACTGTTATACCTAAACCAGGGTAGAATATGCACCTATTAGAGCAACAGAAGGGGATTTCCTATCACAATAATAAATTCACCCCTGAGAGAAATGGGAGAGAGCTGGACAGAAGATTTCTCCCATTAGCAAAACAGTATCTCAATTAGAACTCGGGGTCAGTTGAACTGCACCATCCCAGAATACACTAGTTGCCTTACTATAAAACAAACAAGGAGTCCTGTGGCACTTTTAAAGACTAACACATTTATTTATCGCATGAGCTTTCATGGGAGAAAATCTCACTTCGACAGTTGCTTGAAGAGGCTGCTTTAAATCAGGGGTGTCAAACTCATTTGCTATGGTGGGCCAGATTTGACTTAAACGCACTTCAAGTGGGCCGAACATACTGTAAATCGAAATCCTAGGGCACTCTCACAACATAGAGCTCTAGGTGTGTGAGACTGAGCTCCACAAGACCACACCCGGGGGGAGGGGGGAGTGTGGTCTTGTGGAGCACAATCTCACATACCAAGCGCTTCACGATGTTATGAGACCTGATACTCTCGCGGCATCATGGAGCGCTGGGTATGCGAGACCATGGTGTCTCTCTCTCCCTCTGTTAGGGAGAGAGTGTGGTCCCACAAAATGCAGTGACGGGTCGGATGGAAGAGGTTCGTGGGCCGCATGTTTGACACCCTTGCTCTAAATCTTTGAGGTGGGAGTTTACATGGCAGAGAGTGGGAGAAGCTAGAACCCTGAGGAGAGCCTCTGAACCAGGGGAGGCTGTAAAATAGCTGGATGCCGCAGGTTTTGAGGAGCGAGGGCATAGCTGCTTGTGGCATGGGCTTTGGAATGGGGCATTTGCAGGCAAAATGTGAGGCAATTGCTTTGGTGCTTTCTTTGGGCTGTAAGGCGGCCGCCTATGACACTGGGGCAGCATCCAGGGCTGACAGGTATCAGACTTCCTCCCCAGCATGACACCTCAGGGATCCCTGGCCCCAGACTGCTGTTGTACACATCCATGAGTCACCACTTGCCCACGCTATAACATGTCTCACAGTACAAATTGAGGGCTGGTCGGCTGCCCAGAAAATGCCATGTGGAGATGGCTTTCCCCGCCTCATAACTAGTACATTGGTTTAAAGCAGACCTGGTACCGCTGTGTATGTTTCAGTCTGTGGCAGAGCCCGGAGACTATTACTCACACACAGCCTTATTCATTCAACAGGCATCCATTTTGGTGAACTCTGGCTCTTTGCACACAACAGAACAAGCACAATGGAGTTGTAGGTCTGACGGGACACTACCGAAACATAAATAGCAGACAAATCCTAGCCATGATTAAATTCAGGCCCGAATTTAACAACAAGGAGCCATTCAGCATACTCTAGCAGTTAAACCCCAGGGACGACTTGCGAGTTCCAATCCCAGCTCCAGCAGTGATGTAAAGCATGACCTTGGGGCATCATGTCACTGCTCGATGCCTCAGTTTCTCTTTCCTATAAAATGAATCTGTCTCCTCAGGTATCAATCAGAGCACATATGTAAGCAGCTTTGCAGAGCCCGAGGGCTGGTAAATGTCTCAGCCCCATGGCTAGTGTCACAGTAGGCAGCAGATGTGGGCTGCCCCCAAACTGCACATGCTCTGCAGGGGGTCAGACTAGGTGATCACAGTGGCCCTTGCCTGTCTTAGGAGCTGAGACACTGGCTGGGGGCTTGCAGTGTCTGTTCGCTCTGCATCCTGGCTCCCGCAGACCCACACCGACCGCCCCACTGCAGACGGCTGGCAACTCTCTTCTGCTCCACTAGGTGCCGTGTGGGGCAGGGCCGTAGGCGGGGACAAGTCTGAATGTGGGAGTGCTCCACCCTGCCCCAGAGCAGGGCCAGCCAGACTAGATAGGAGCCTCCCACACGCTGACACGCAGACCGCGCAGCGACACACCCGAAAGAGCCCCCGTCCACTAGGAGTCGGCAGCGATACCCGCTCGCCCGAGCAGTGAGCGGAGCCTAAAGTTTACCACTGACGTCACCAAGCCGTCGTCCCGCCCCTGGGCGGGGGCTTGTCAGTCCTGTCCCTGTAACTTTCCCACGCCGAACTCCGGGGAGATGCTCCAGGTGCCTGGAGTCGGGAGCGCGCTCGGCTCCCGCTGCCCCACCCGCCCCCACCAGGAGCCAGCCGCCCAGTGACGCCCGGCCCCCCGGCTCAGTCCCGGCACCACACGGCGGGGCGGGCGGCAGCCCAGCTCCCCCTTCCCGCGGCTGGATCAGGCGTGCAGGTGAGCCCGGAGGCGCGGAAGGGGGGAGGGAATGCATGGCTCGTACCGCTGACCCCCCACTTCCCGCAACTAGCGCTGTCTGGATCGGGGGAGGGGGGGGTGGATTCAGCCAGGTGCTCGGCTGCTGAGGGAGTCTCTCCGGTATGACTCCCCCCGCTCAGAGGAGAGCGAGCGGCGGGAGCGGGGGCGGGGGGTTGAGACAAGCTACAAGAGGCAGGATTCGGCCCCGCTGCGTGGCTGGATCGTGGCCGGAGAAAGTTACTTGGGAACGGTACCCGCCGGGCACTTTGCCGGACGGAGGCTGACCAATCTCCAGCGGCTCCTGCCCCCGCAGCCCCCAGCTTGGTGCGGGGGGGATGCTCTGCTGTCTATGGCAACGGGCGGGGGGCGTCGGCGACACGATGCCTTCGGGGCCCCCAGCTGTTCTCCCCCTGATGGGGGGGGTCCCCTTGGCCCTGCTCCCAGGAGCCTCTCCGAGCTGGTCCGCACTAAGGTCCCGCTGCCCAGCACGGCCTTGTTCCTGCCAGCCCCCTCCCCCAGCCCCCTCGTGCGCCAGCCCTGGTGCTAATTTCCATGACAACAGCTAATGTCACAAATAAAGGGAAGGCTGTGGGGGGCCGGTCTGGGCTCCAGCGGGTGCCAATTGCAGCCTGGGGGGTGCTCTGCCCACCAGGGCCATGTGCCCTTGGGTGCCGTGCCAGTGCTGGGGGGGCAGGTGGGCACAGCCTGGGCAGAGGACTTGGCTGGATGGATGGGGGTGCCCATAGGACACTGGCAGCAGCTTGCTAAGCTCCTGGGGGTGTAAGTGAGCAGATGGGGGGGCTTGGAGCTGTTGTTAGGGAGTAGAGGAATAGCCTCCCCCACATTTGAGGGATGCTAACCCCTGGCAGGGGCAGCAAGGGGAGGTGAGAGCTGAGCTGGGCACCCCCAGTGCTGGCTGTCCTGCGATGTTTTCTCTCCACCCTGGCAGCCTACCATGTGCCCCCAGCTGCGCTGCCCATGTTTGGCTTGGAGGTGGGAATACCCCTGTAATGGCCATGTATTTGGAAGGGGAGGGGGTTGGCACTCTGCCCCCCTGAGGAGATTATCTTACAGAGCTGGGCACCCCCCAGCTGGTGTTAGAACTTGATTAGTGGGGGCAGGGAGATCAGGCCCTCACTCATGCCCCGGACCCTTGATGGGGCAGGAGGGCTATCAGACCATCCCATCTTGCCCTCTGCATGCTGCTCCAGCTGGGCTCTGTCCTTCTGTGGGTTTGTCTGGGCAAGGGCTGCAGGGTGGTGCCTCCCCACCTATCACCCACCTCTCTGGGATGGGGTCCCAAGCCTGCCACCCTAGGCTCCACTGCCTCAATCCCTGTTGGTTCCTGCCACCTGTGATCCCTGCTCTGATCCCCAGGGAGCCATGGTGGCACAGCTGGGCAGGGCCTGCCCTTGCGATGCAGTGGCATGGCTCTGAGCACACCTTTGGGTACAACAGCACCCTGCCACCTCTGGAGATGCTAGAAAATTGTTCCCCTCCCACACATTCCCCTTAACATAAAGCCTGTTGCTCGGTGCCAGGATCTAGACAGATCTCCTTGGTTCACGGTGCTGGGGGTTTGCATGTCTCACCCAGGGGCACAAAAGAGAGACGTTGAATTGAGCATGCCTGTCTTTAGCCAGGAATCAAAAGTCCCTCCTTAGGCTGGTGAGCTGTGGCATGGACAGGCGGCTGGCTGGGCCACAAGGGGCCTCCCTGAGTCAGAACTCTGGAAGCCCCTACTGCAGTGGGAAGAGAGAGACAGTGCAGGGGAGGGTTAGGTCTTTAGCAGTGCCCTTCACCACACTACTTTCCACACTGCCCCCCAGGACTCCTCAGGTTCAGTTTGGAATTGGCGTTAAAGGGCCCAGCCTCTCTGCCTGCAATGAAGTAGTAGTGGCTCATTTCAGGTTTGAGTCTAAGCCACTGGGGTATCTGGATTTCAAAGCCATTTTCTCCTTAAATCTCCATTGAAGCAAGTGTCGAGGGATCCAAACCCAGTCATGCTGCCCTACCCAGCCTGGCCATTGGAGAGTCCTTCCCTGCTCAGTTCTGTGCAATTGGGTGGCTCCTGCCCCATCCCTTGGTTGTACATCCCTTTGCTTGTACATTTTCCATCCCTTAATTCCATCTCTGTGGCCCCAGGGGATGGTGAGTTCTGGATTTGGAGCACCCCACTTTGGTGCAGCCCCTAGTGATCAGGAACTGATGTGGGGATCAGGAACATCTGTATCTGTGCAAGTCATGTGTGGACCTTGAAGGATTCAATGCTTCTTGGGACTCTGAGGGGGTATGTCTGGGGCACTGCAGAGCTGGTGCTAGGCTGCAGACGGCTTGGCAGGAGGTAGCAAGTGGACTTGGTTTCCCCTCTTGCTTCCTGGGCTCTGCGTCTCTCACGGGGAACAGCAGGCAGGCAGTGCAGGGGGATTCTCTTCAAGCATTCGGAGCTGCTGTTGGGAGCCAGCAATGGTTTGGCTCTATTGATGCTGTCAGAATTCACGGGCTGGGTTTCTCTGTGAGAGTAATACCTTCCCAGTAGCTCCAGCACCATCTGCATTTGGGACCCTCTGTGCTGGACTGCAGGGGGCAGGAGCGGTCACAGAAGTTAGAGGTTCTATCTATCTGTCTCTCTGGTGCCAGATCTTTTGCTCAGCACCAGCTTTGCCCTTGCTTGGGACAGCTGCTAGTGGAGTTTGCAGGGCTCTATATGAAAACCCAAAGGCAGCTGCTGTTTCAGGTGTGAGAGCAGCTGATCCTTGCTGAGGAGAAAAGATGCTGCCAGCTAAGATCAGGCCGCGTCGGTGCCTACAGGCTGGGATCCAGCCTCTGGTGCTGCAGCCAATCACAGACCTATCAGGCTAGAAGGGACCACAAGGGGTTCTCTTGTCTAGCTCCCTGCCAAAATGCAGAATTTGTGTCTAAAAGTATCCTCAGTCCCTTAAAAATGCATCCTAATGCACCCAGCCATCTCTGCAGTGGTACTCAGACTCCCAAAGTGTCTACCTGTCCTTTTAACTCCTCCAGCATGTGACTCATGACTGTCATGTGGCAGTGAGTTCCACAGGTTGTTCATGTTCTACAAAGAGCTCTCTGATGTCATCAGCTGAGACTCCCTCCTGCTTTCCTACTATGGGATAAGGAGGAACTGCTTCAATTCCACTAGAACCTTGGGGGTCCTTACAAATGTCAGCCAGCTCCATTCTGAATAATTTACACTTCCAGATGGACTGATCTCAGCAATCCCCATTTCTTGTATGTAATGTTCCCTCCCCTCCTTCACCATGACACCCCAGTCGTGTCCATTTCCTTTTTCTGGTCTGTTCTCATCATTCATCTCTACGACAAGAGGATGCAAGCTTAGGGTTTGAAATGAGAACAAGCCTCTGATTTATAGAACAGAATTCTCCCCCTGCACCCCCAGTCTTTTAATATGACCCAACATCCGATTTTTCCTTTTTACTGTTGCCCTGATTGATGTTGAGGCTTTTAGATTCAATGCAGGTTCTTTCCTGGAGTTTCTTTATGATCTGCAGCCGTCTCACTTGGTCTCTGTTCTTCTCAGATCTTGCAAGCTAAGTAAGGCTGGTCCTGCTGTATGATTGGATGGGTAAGCTCTGCCCAAATGCAGATGTTGGAGGAAAAGGCTGTGCATCCTCCCATCCCAGCCCTGGGATCCCTGGGTGAGCTCTGCCAGCGTCCCTTGATCCTGACTTAAAGCCCCTGTTGCCCCAGCCTGTTACTCCTTGTGCCAACATGAATAATTCAGTGTGGGCTGATCTCGCATCCCAGTTAGCTGTCCAGCTGAGCTATAAATATTTAGGCCCATCTCAGGGCCCTGATCGGCTGTTCTTCCCTCCAGTTTGTTGCTCTCTTTCCAGTGAGATGCTGTCGGAAGTGAAAGTGCTGTTTCTGGGGTGGTAGCCCAAGTACTGCACAGAGGGGGCCGTGACACCAGTGCCTCCAGTCTCGGAGTGAGCAAAATTGCCCAGATTACCATTGCATTCTCTCACAGCCAGCGCACCTCATTGGAAATGGAAGCAATACTCTAGAAAGCTCTAGACAGAGGCAGCGGCTTGTTAGCCCTGGAAGCCAGTATCTAGCTGAGCTGGTGGGTTTGAAAGGAGGGAAGCCACTTGGGTGGCCATGACCATCTAACAGGCTGGGGCCATGGCAAGGGCAAAGGATGGGTGGGGGCAGGGAAGTGCCCTTAAAGCTGCAACCTAGCAGCCAGGCTGTTTACGTTGAATTGGAATCCTTGGCTTAAAAAAGCTGCGTCATCTCTTCATGCCGTCCACGCCCTGCCTCCCACTTCGCCGGCTATTGTCTTACATTGTTGCATCTTGTCTTAAATTAGACGCTAAGCAATTGGGGACAGGGGCGACGTGAGTGTATGTGCAGGTGCCCTTCCCCAGACTGGGGATCTATAGACAGAACACTGGCAGACTCCTAATTTGCCCATTCTCCTCGCCACCCGCACAGCTCTGCTGGCATCACATGGGTTCCGATCTCTGCCCCTTAGGACCTAGGATCAGAGTCCTGTTCCCGCAGTGTCGGCTGTAGCTGCCCCATGACAAATCCCCTGGCGGTCCTTCCAGCACCTCTGAATTAGCTCTGCTGTCTACAGCACCTCCCTGTTTGGTCTTGGCCACACTGTTAATTAGCATGCTTCTTGCTGGTCCTTAATGAGGATGTTAGCGATGCTGGCCCTCTGTCCAGTCCCCATGTGTCCCCCTTTTCCCCAGCTGGGTGAACGGATAGGGATTGCTGCCCTGCGCCATCAATATGGCCCGGTCACAGTCCCTAGGGTCAATGGGAATGGAGAGCATGCAGTCCCTTTTAGGAGGTGCTCAGAGTGTACAGGATCGGGCCCAGCCAAGCCACATGCAGTGTAGCTGGATGCTCTTGGATGCTGTAGTAAAATCCCAGTTGCCTGGCCCCGTCTCTCTTTAGACGTGGGGGTATGTGACTTGCCCGGGCAGTGCTCTCCTTTGCAGTTGTGAAGCTCTGGCTCCGATATGCTCTACTCCAAGGTTCTGCCTCCCCCCGCTCCATTCTCTAAAGCTGCCGTCAGTGTGGCTGTGACTCTGGGCCAATTCCCTCCACACCCAAATGCAGGAGAAACCTGGGCCAGCTGAAATGTGTTTGTGGCCCGCAGTCACTGCAGCAAGCCCAACCTAACATGCCTGACTCTGCCCCCTTGTGGGGCAGCCCAGAAATGTGCATTCACAGAGGCACGGCAAAAAACTTGAAGTTGTTAGCCTCCGTGCTTTCGAATTCTAGTAGCACAATGGCAAATACATCCAGGCCAGTGCCCTGATGTGCTTTGCTATTCTGTGAATTTTACAGGGCCCTTGCCATTTTAATGTGGTGCAGATTGTGTTGACAACCTCCCCCTGCAGCAAGAGCACTGTTAAGGTGTGCTTGTAGGAAAAGAGTGGGGGTGAGAATTTGGAGGGGATTTGAGATCATGGGTTAAGCACGTCAGTTGACTGTTTTTCTGCTGAAGGTGTTTGCTGTAAGTTGAAATGTCAATTTGTTGGTCACTGTGCTTCAGAGTTAACACTTCAGAGTTGGCCAAAGGGGCGTGTGCGTGCACGTGCGGCTATCTCTTTGGGCTGTCTGCAAACTCAGGCAGATGCCACAAGGCTGGGGTCTGTGTTAAAGGTTTTCTTTGTGACTATAAGGATAAGGGTTATTTTTATAAACAAAATAATTCTGGAGCACGATTCAGTTGCAAAGGGTGGATTCTGGAGCAAATTCTATGGCCTGGGCATGCACAGAGCCCTGAAAACTAGATTTCAATTTTTATGTGATCTCCCATCCTTCATTTTCTTTGTCAATGACAGTTTTAAAAGGAGCTTAAATTAGCCAGGAGTCAAAAACATCTGTTGTTGACTCTTGTGAATTTTACTGAATGGCTCACATTATTTGCTGTTTTTCCTCGAAGCCTCAGTTCCCAGAGCCATGGCATCTCTCATAAAAGGTTCCTCTCATTCTCTGAGCCTCCTCCAGTTTTGTTTGCCCTTGTCTGGAGGCCAGAGAAGTACCTAAAACAGATTAGAATGACCAGCTGGATTGTCCGGCTGCCTGCCCCCCCCCCCCCGACTCAATTGGTGTTTTCCACCATCCCCGCACCCGGGCCCAGCTCGGCCCTGGTTTTGTCTAGTCCTGGGAGTCTGGAGCAGCTTCCTACACTGCCTGTTCTCTTCCAGCTCATCCCTTGCATCCTCTCATACCTGCATTGGGGTCCCTTGTGCTCGCCGCTAAGAATTTGGTCACCCTCCGGGGTCTTATTCATCGGAGGTGGCGTGCTGACCTGGGTTCTTTTTCCCACGGGGTTAATATCCCCGCCTTTATTCGGAGACTGGTTTTTGGAGGCCCATGTTATAACATAGGTGGTCAGGATATAGGAGCAACAAAATACAGGACAAAATCCTCCCAGCACCCAAGCTATTAGTAGCAGGATTGGGTGTTCGTCCCAGGAGAGGGGGATTGGATATGGTACCATGGCCAGGAAAATAAGAAGGGCCAGGAGAAATAACAAGGAAACTACAAAGAGTGTTGTAAGTAAAAGAGACAATTTATTCTTCATAAGTATAATAGTCATGGCTCTGTAGAGCGACAGGAAATAAAGCTTAAAGTACAGAAATGCAGTTTCCTTAGCAATAGCTTGAGTATCAGTCTATGCCGTCCTATGCAGTTTCTTTAGTTGCAGCTGCTTTTAAAGAGACAGTAGATAATTTCTTGCAAACTTTCTATGTGTGCACTAAATTCCCGTTACATTTTATGCGCATTATACTTGTACTTATACTTAAACAACACCCTGTTACAATGCTGCCGTTGCCCCTTTTTAAGGGGGCCCAGTACAGCCCTAATCTGCCTGTACTCCCCGCAGGCTCGGGGTTCTAACCTATTTACCTGTACTCCCCGCAGGTTCGGGGTTCTAAAGCTTAACGGGTGTAACACTTACTAAAATATCTAAAGTAGCTACTATAATCCCAGGACCCAAATTTATTCCCGATTCTAGCGGTCCAATATTCGCCTAAATCCTGTGCATATGCCTTCTTACCGGTTTCTTACCAGCACTCTTAGCCTCGTGTCGAATCCGCCTCTGTAAGGATCTGGATCGGCCCTTCGGTTCCTTTCCACCGTGTCAGTCCCACTACCTGTTACCAGGTCGGGGCCGCTGACTCCTCTGCCCAGACTCAATGACTATAAGGACGAGCCATATGATCAAAGAGCCTTAGTCTGAGAGACCTCTAATGTCTTAGAAGCTCTGGAACTCCGACCCCCTCCGAACAATCGGGGGCCTCATTTATAGTGTTTTTTGGGTCGGCCCAGTATCTCACCTTCTGTGAGGTGTGAAACTGTGGTCGCATGGCATCATTCCTGATTGGTTGACATTTAGGTTGCGGGTAACACTTTTTGCCCCAAGCGTATGGGGGGCGGACTAGTGGTCGAACACCTGGACCCATGGGGGGCCTCAGGCTATTTGCATAATTAGCAGGCGGTTCGAGTTCTGGCTCAAGATCAAGAAGAGAGCTTGCTGGTTTGACAAGGCCTCATGTAGTCAGATTAGTCTTGTCACTAGGCAGATGCACAGAGAAGGCCCGTAGAACAATACACTAGCTACCTTAACTACACTTTATACTTAACATACTATACCTGCTTATAATCCTATAAGAAATACTTATACCTATAGTATTCCTATACCCCCCTTAGATTTCTACACCTTGGTGTTGCTCTGTATTGATCACTGCCCTAGTCCCGTCTTTTGCAGTGCTCTTCTGTGGTCCAGCTGCCTGGTTCCTGTAGCATGGGCCCTAGTGAGCAGAGGGCTTGCCCAATCTGGGCCACTTCTGGTGCTGCCCCTGTGACTAACAGATGCTGGTGCTGTGTGCCAACTCAGCCCACCAGAGTGCCTTGGAAGTGGGTCGATGCTGCACTCCCTTGGCCGGGGTGTGAGGCTGAGTCGCTAATTCTGGCTTCCGTGCTCCTTATTAGACCCATAAACTAGCAGAGCATTTCATTACGGGCCTGCAAATGGCAGGCAGTGCGATCAAATGTTACTGTGCATGGCTCCCTCCGGTGCTGCTCCGATATGCTGCATCTCGCACACACACCAGCACATGTGCTGCTTTGCCTGAGCCTTGGGGGCCCCTGCATTGCCACCACACTTTCCAGGGGTGTGAGGCATGTCTGTGTAACCCCCATGGAATGGAGAGAGAAAAGAGGCCCCCCCCCCCACTGGACTACAGCTCCTTCCACATATGGGGGTTCAGGGCTCTGCTTCCACATTCTTCTTTTCACTGCTGAGGATGGACGATTGTATGCAAGGGAGGCCCTGATTCCCCAATAAGGATGGGATGGTCCATGAGGTGCTGAGTGTAGTAGACAGGAGAAGCCAGCATGGGGGTGTCCTGTACCGACAGAGCAGGAAGCCCTTGGGAGGGCCTGGTGCAGGCTGAGAGGAGCAGGGATGAGAGAAGAGCAACTGGGCCAGGCCGAGGAGGCCAATCCTAGGTCCTACTTTGACTGGCCTGTTGGCTGCCAACGTGGGTGATGCCAGAAGATTCAAGGTTTTGGACTAGAGTCAGACTCTGTAACGGCCCTGCTTCCAGTGTGATAGGACCCAGAGTGGACATGTAGCCCACTACTGCATTCATTGGCCAGTGAAACCTGCTGTCCGTTCCCAGGGAGGGGACACAGCCAGGGCTGGGCAGGCAGGGGAGCTCACCAGGTGCCAGACTGTCAGGCTTCCGGAGGTCCAGCCCCCCCAACTTGGGCAGGACGCAGGGCGAGTGCCATCTGCCAGCCTAGCACCACTTATTCTTTCCCTTCAGCTCCTCGCCTCACCTGGTCAAAGACCCTGGGCTCCTGGCTTTTCCATTGCACGCTGTCTGTGCCCCAGCGCCTGCTAAGAATGGGGCACTGGGATTGAGCGGGGTACTGCTGTTTGCTGGGTGAATCTGCTCCTTGTTAGTCACTGACAGAGTAAAGGAAAAGGCGGTACTGGAAGCTCATCCTGCGCAGCCTTGCTGTTTCCCCTGACCCAGCTCTGCTGGTGCCCCTCACTCCTGACTTGCAGCTTCCCTGTTACCTCAGTCCTGGCTCCCCTGTGTTATGTTACCAACCCAGCCTTGCTTTAGGATGTGCCGAAAGGGAGCAACGGGATCTCCCGGAACCCTCTTTGCTTCCCAGGACTCAAGTGAATGAGGTCACACACACCTCCTCTCCCCAGCACCACATCCCTCTCGCGGACCATGTGGGGAGCAGGGTGTATATCACTGCCTGACTGGTAGTGCCTCTGGTTTACTGTGAGCATCAGTCTCACGGCCGTGTCCCCCACCCCCTCCCAGGCCTTGCCCAGCTGCCTGAGATGTTCTGAGTCCCAACCCGTCCCTTCCAGGTCAGACATCTGTGACTCTGGGGTGTCTGAGGGCTCCCATCCCCCTGTGGACGGCAGTGGGATCTGCCTGGAATCAGTGGGGTTCCTCTGGATGCCCCCAAGTCTAAATCCCCTGGAGCCATCACTGCTCCAGGGGCATGGTGATGCCTCTTGGTCAGCCTTGGGATGGGGGTTGCTAGCCAGGGGCTGGTGCATGCTGAGCGGGGGAACCAGAGCTGTCAGCCTTTGGTGGCGCTTGCCAGGTGCCTGGAGCAGATGAGTCACTTTGGTGACAAAGCCCCTGACAGCATCTTAGCCCAGCTTCCAAGAGCTGGCACCATGGTGCAAGGCAGCAGCACAGAGCCAGCGCTAGTGAAGCACACAGAAGAGCAGCATGTTCCATGGGAAAATGTCTCCAGTGCTCGCCTTAGGCTCAGCAGGGCTGGGCAGGAATCTGGCACAGGGCTCCACTCTGTGCACTCTTCCTCCCACATCCCAGTCCAGCAGCAGGTGTGCTGTGCCCCTGTGTGGTACTGATGGGGCTAGGGAAAGAAAAGAGGCTTCTCCAGAACCTCTGCCCGTTGTTTTTAATTCTGCTAGGAGTGAGGGTTTTTCTTGTCGTTAGCCACGTTCACCTTCCCGCCTGAGCTGCTGGCAACATGGACTAAAAGCAGCCGTGTAACTGAGGGTACCACGTACTTGACACACACACAACCCGAGCTCTGCTCCTGGCTCCCAGAGACAGACCTGCATTGATCTGCCAGGGGTGGTATGCTAGGGTTAGTCCAGTCAGCCGAGATGGTAGGTAGGCATTTGGCTCACTAGCTACAGCAAAGCCAGTGCAGTCATCTCCTGGAGCTGGGGATCACATCCCCAGCTGCAGCCAATACATGGATTCTGAAAGGAGGAGGGCTAAGCCAGGAGTTTGTGTCATTGCAGAATACCAGGTGTGGCTGGGACAGAGGGGAGAAAACTGGGTTCAGACTGACAAACGGGGGCCAGACCCCTGGCGCGTGCAAACCAGTGCTGCCCCATGGCATCCAGTGGGCCAGTTCTGCTGCATTAATAAGAATGATCCTTAGCTCCATTCATCCTCAAAGTCCTTTACAAACACCACCTTGCTTCCTTGGCGTGTGGGTCTCACTGATTTCCCTTTGCATTGCAAATACCTCATAAGGTGCTATCCATTCCCCTGCACCTGGGCCCCTCATGTCCCTGGGCTCCCTGTTGGTTTATTGCTCCCCCCCATCATCTTGCTGTCAGCTGAATCCATGTTGCTGCTTCCCAGCAGTGGTTTGAACCTGGCTCTCTTGGCAATTTCCCTGTCCTCAGCTGTTAAGGGGCCAGACAGAGCCTAGGTGTGGTACAATATTTCCTGCACAGATCGCAGCTCATTTGGAGAGGGGAAGATACCCATTGTATTAATGGTTCATCAGCAGGCCTTGAATCCAGAGGCTTGAGCATCACACTATGGGTGGCCACTGAGACAGCTAAAGAAGTCGCTCTGTTAAGCGGCAGCAGTGGTAGGTTGTTATCCTCTAGGGTAGTGGTTCCCAAGGAAGACTCCTCCTTTTGTTAGCAGTAAGAGGGCTGAGATGCCCATCAGGTGGAGACCCCCTGAGCTTGTGCACTGGCAGCACTTTGCACAATGGTTGGCCAGGTGGTCTCAGATCAATGCTGAATCTGTTCAGATTGGGCAGAGTTAGCTCAGGCTGAGGTTTCTTGGCCAGGCCCGTTAGGAAACCATTGCTGCAGATGCAGCCAGAGGGAGGATGAGCAAGGAGGGAACTGAGAATAAAAAAACCCAGGAAGTGGATGGGCAATTTGGGACCAATGTGGCTGGGGGTGGGGAGCAAGAGATGAAGGGAAAGCTTGTTCCTGCAGACCAGACTGCTGAAGAGCCTGTGACACATTGAGGAAACATTGGGGGCTTGTCCTGGGGCCAGGACCCCCTGGTCTGTTAGCCAGGAAGCTATTGCCCTCCACCACAGAGTCCACAAGACTCTAACACCAACCATACTCGTGTGGGGCCTGGTGCCTATGGGATCTGCCGCCAGGAACTCACCTGGGCACAGGCTGTTGGCCTTATCGAGCCACCGTACAGGAAAGTATTAGCCTAATGCTAGGAACAGTAGCTACCTTTGCTTTCTCAGGGCAGGATTAGCCTAAATGTCATTACTGCCAAGTAATTAGTGCTGAACAGCTGTATGCACCAGTCACTGCTTGTACAAATTGCCCAATGGCGATTAGGGATGGGTCTTCTTGAGGCCTACCTGCTGGTCCACAAGCTCAGGGGGTCTCAGCCTAAAGGGCATCTCAACCCCTTTACTGCTAATAGGAGGAGTTTTGCTTGGGAATCAATGCCCTAGAGCAGGGGTCCTCAAACTTTTTAAACAGGGGGCCAGTTCACGGTCCCTCAGACTGTTGGGGGGGCTGTACTATAGTTTGCAAAAAACATGAACGCGTAGCTATCACGTCTGCTGCTGGCCCGTGTTTCTGGGTATTAGGTGGCAGGCGGTAATGAATCCACACACTTTTTGTTGGTGCTGTGGGGCTCCGGCCAGGCCCAGAGTGTGGGACTGACCGATTTTAGCCTGCTGGCCTGCTGTTGTGTAGGCAACTAGTAACCAATGTTCCCTCTAGGTTTGGCGGCTTGTGTGCAAAATTTTCAAGCCATGTGCAAAACTTTTTCTGAATAAAATTTTTGTGCAAACTCACACGACAGAAATTATAGGCATTAATTGAAGTTAAAGTGATTGTACATAGAATTAATTAATGGTGTTTAATTAATTTAATTTGAATGAATTTTGAATTGAAATTTAATTTTTAGAAAGGTTTTTATTTAAAATTAATTTTTAAAAAGCTTTTTAAAAAAGAAGGAAGAGAAAGAAAAAAGAGAAGGAAGGAGAAGAAAAAAGAAAGTAAGAGAAAGAAAGGAAGGAAGCAAAGAAAGAAAGAGCAGGAAGGAAGAGGAAGACGAAGAGAAAAAGAAAAAAGAAAGGAAGGAAGGAAGAGGAAGACAAAGAAGAGAAAAAGAAAAAAGAGAAAGGGAGGAAGACAAAGAAGAGAAAAAGAAAAAAAGAAAGGAAGAAAAGAGAGAAGGTAGGAAAAGAAAGGTGGAGAGAAGGAAAGAAGGAAGAGAAAGAAGGAAAAGAGACAGAAAAAGGAAGGCAAAGAAGAGAAGGAAAGAAAAAGAAAAAGGAAGGGAAGAGAAAGGAAGGCAAAGAAGAGAAAGGAGGAAAGAAAAAGGAAAGCAAAGAAGAGAAGGAAGGCAAAGAAGAGAAAGGAGGAAAGAAAAAGGAAGGCAAAGAAGAGAAAGAAAGAGAAAGAAAGAAAGAGGCCTAGGCCGCTGGCGGCGGGGACCCGAACGCGGCCCCGGGAGAGCAGAGCAGACCCCGGCACCAGAGACCGATCCTGGCCCTGTGCCGGGAGGCCGAGGCTGTTGGCAGAACGGAGCCGATCCCGGCCCCAGGCCGGGAAGTCAAGGCGGCCAGCGGGTGGGAGCCCAGGAGCCTGCCCCGGCCGCGGCCACCCCGCTGCCCCGGCCGCATGGGGCAAGCAGGCAGGCGCGCGCACGTGCCCCAGCCAGGGGCATTGCTGGATAGCAAAAAGATCCAGGGCTGTGGCCCCCAGCCCACCCCTGCCCCCAAACCCCCACTCCAGCCCTCCTAACTCCCCAGCTTCCCCCATCTTCACTCCACCCCCCTTCAGCCCCCAAACCCCCTCCACACCTCACCAGGCCTCTCTGTCCCTAACCCCCACTCATCCCCCAACCTCCTCCATCCCTCTCCAGCCCCCCACCTAGTCCCCCTCCAGCCATCCATAATCCCCTCCACCCCTTCCCAGCCCCCACTTGTTCCCATGTCCCCTCCACCCCTCTCCAGGCCTCTAACTCCATCCATCCCTCCCCAGCTCCCCACCCAGTCCCCCTCCAGCTGCCCATAGTCCTCTCCACTGCTACCCAGCCCCTACCCAGTCTCCTTCTCCCCATGCCCCC
>ML688485.1:1105466-1147902 GCA_007922175.1 Pelusios castaneus
TTCTTTTGGCCCAATCCTCCAATTTGTCTAAGAGACTCTGTATCCTATCCTTACCCTCCAGCATATCTACCACTCCCCCAGCTTAGTGTTATCTGCGAACTTGCTGAGGGTACAATCTACCCCATCTTCCAGATCATTAATGAAGATGTTGAACAAAACAGGCCCCAGCATTAACCCCTGGGGCACTCCACTTGTTACCAGCTGCTAAGTAAATATCGAGTCATTGATCACTACCCATTGAGCCTGATGATCTAGCCAGCTTTCTATCCATCTTATACTCCATTCATCCAACCCATACTTCTTTAACTTGCTGGCAAGAATACTGTGGGAGACTATCAAAAGCTTTGCTAAAGTCAAAGTATATCACGGCTAATGCTTTCCCCACATCCACAGATCCACTCATCTCACCATAGAAGGCAATCAGGTTGGTCAGGCATTACTTGCCCTTGGTGAATCCATGCTGACTGTTCCTGATCACCTTCCTCTTTTCCAAGTGCTTTGCTTCATTAGCTCGCAATAATCATTTGTTCAAGACCGACCTTGTCCAGGAATGGAGGTTGAAGGCCATGATGAGAAGAACCTAACACATTTATCTCACACGAGGCTTATTTTGGTATAAGTGGCTGGCATTTGCAATAACAGCCACGCCTGCTGTTTGGCAGGGAGGTGTGGAGCAGGTACATTGGGGCATTGCTGGCATGTGTCTCAGCAGGACAAATTGCCTGGCATGGGTGCTAGTGATGGAGCCCCACCAAAGGTCCTGACAATGCTGGCTGAGGGAGGGCTTAGGGTGAACAATGAGAAATGGAGACCTTTCCAAGATATACTTGTGTGGTGCAGCCAGGCCACTCAGGGACCAGTCAACAGGGTCCATCTCCTAGCAAGACACAGCTAATCTTGGCAGGGGTTGCCCAGTTGACTGTACTTCCCAACTGGTGGTGGGTGGAGCCATCGGCTGCTCAATGCATTCCCTGCCTGCAGCTGCATTTGGTCCTGGTCCTGCCCTTGCCCAGCCTGTTCATGTTCCCCTTCAGTTCCTGCCCTTGGCTCTGACCACTGGCTCTGTTTCCCTTCCACAACTCCAGCTCACCCATCAGAACTGGTCTTAGTGTTCTGGACCCTGGCTTTGCTCTAAGCTATGTCCTCAGGCCTCCCATGGTACTGATTCTTGACTCCAGCCCAGCTCTGCTCTAACCTCCAGGCCTGGCCACCCCTATGGCTCCTTACGGTGCCATTGACAAAGCTGGTTTGCACAGATCACAAGTCTTCTGGCCCCAGCCACCAAATATCTCAGAATTCCATTCCTTTCGAGGTTGCCAGTTATTACCTTGGGTTCTTACCAAACATAGGGATGCTGTTACACCCCCAGAATGGGCTGTTACGCAATGGACAGATGTGGTGTTGCCATTGCTGCTGCATGGCCAGCGATGAGACCAAGAGGCTCTTTTTGTCCTATCACCCTTACATACTACAGTGAATCTTTGCCTGTACAGTCAGCTTGTGGCATTTCCCCAGGTAGAAAAGAAACAGTGAGTATCTGGGTGGTGGAGGTTCATGCTGAAAGGCATGTTGCTTCGAGATCTCTTACGCTGGCAGAACAGAACAATGCTCACATTGTCAGAGAAGCTCTGAGGTTAGTCTGAGGAGTTAAAGTTCTACCTGTATTTTGATGGGCTGTGATTTACTTTGGGTACAGACCATAAACTGCTAGTTTTTAAGCCAAAGGGAAAGAATCCCAGCAATGGCCACAGCGTGGTTATCAAGAGGAGCAATAATTATAGGTGTTCACTGTTATGATGTCATGCCTGCGACTGGAAGCAGCAAGGGCAGATACCAAGGAGAACCACAGACAGTTGACATGCTCAATTTGGCACAAATCGAGGCCTTGCCAGTGACAAATGCCGTGGTCCAATGTGAAACGAAAAATAACCCAGTGCTGGCTAATGTGTTTAATGTTGCGATGATTGGATGTACTGAGGCACAAAAACAATTCCATCTTTCTTTGCTCAGAAAGAACAGTTAAATGTGTGTATCAGAGTTGCCTGAGTGTCCCTAGAATGGTTATTTCTGTGGAGCTCAGGGCATGATCCAAGAATTACATGAGGTCATCTGGGGATTTATAAAAATGGAAGTCCTGGCCAAGAGCTGTGTTAAGTAACCATCACTGGACACAGTACTCCAGATGTGGCCACTCCAATAGCTGGCAAAGCTCTGTCAAGGTTTCAGCAAATGCAACATGCTCTATTGCATCCTCGGAAGGGGCCAGCTGCCCTGGATACACACAGATCATGCTGGACTATTTATCAGACATCCGTTTGTGATTGCAACAGATTCCCATTCTCAATATCCTGAAGAGTTCAATGTGAGTTCAAATAGTTCAGCACAACCACAGAAGTGTTAAGGCTCTTGTTTTCAAGGCTAGGAGTTCCTGAGCAGATTGAGGACAACAAATCTCAGTTCACATCCAAAGAGTTTCACTTGCTCTCCAGAAGACATGGTTTCAAACTCTCCACGTCAGCTCCTTTCCATCCTGCCACAAATGGACTAGTGGAAAGGTTTATCTAGACATTCTAGCAAGCGATCCATGCCCTGACCTCGGGTCACCAAAAGGCTATAGATTTTCAATTTGCCTATAGAAAACCAGCAAGGATGTTTATGGCACATAATTTAAGGTAGTACCTGAGCTGCTTAAAGCCAGATCTATAGAGTTCGTTCACAAGAAACAGTGTGATCAAGTGGTCACAGATGGTCACACCTCATAGACTCTAAGGTCAGAAGGGACCAATACGGATCATCTATTCTGACCTCCTGCACAATTCAGGCCACAAAACCTCACCCACCCACTCCTGTAATAAACCTCTCACCAATGACTAAGTTATTTATGTCCTCAAATCATGATTTAAAGACTTTAAAGACTCCACTAGCCATGGAGCCATGCTCCCGTGCTACAGAAGAAGGTGAAAAACCCCCAGAGCCCTTGCTAGTCTGCCTTGGGGGAAAATTCCTTCCCGACCCCAAATATGGCGATCATTTAAACCCTGAGCATGTGGGTAAGGCTCACCAGCTAGATACCCAAGAAAGAATTCTTTGTATAACTCAGATCCCACCCCATCAAACGTCCCATCTCCAAAAATCAAGTCAATTGCCAGCCTAAGCCATCCCATCATACCATCCCCTCCTTAAATTTATCAAGCTTAATTGACTGCATTTGACTTGTGCTTTCACCTGGAAGAAAAAATCTTAGTAAGAGAGGACCCAGATAAGTGGTGGAAATGGTGACATTCCTCGGAGTGCAGCCTAGATTGCTGTGCCCCCTGAGCTCTCCAGCCTGGTATGCCTTTTACACTGCTTTGCTGATGAACAGCAGCCCCTCTGGGCTCTCCTCACTCACTGCCACCAGCATGCAAAATTCCAGAGGGGTAGCTGTGTTCATCCCGTTCAGCAAAACAAACAAAGAGACTGGTGGCACTTTTAAAGACTAACGAATTTATTTAGCAGATGAGCTTTTGTGGGAGAAAATCCCACTTCATCAGATGTTTGAAGGTGGGGATCTTACAGAATAGAAGCAAAATAAATGCAGGGGAATGTAAGTCATAGGATCATGTCTGCACCAGCCTTGGTTATCTCAAATACAAGTTTCCCAAACTTGTCAATTAAACACACTAGCTTAGATAAAACAATAAAACAAGTTTAGCAACTAGAGAAAGATACCTTTTAACTGATTATAAATGATAAGGCATTAAAGTCATAATTGGTTACAAAAGAAATAAAAGGATCAAACCTCAAGCTAATTCCTAAATTTTACCAAGACTAATAGGTTTAAAAGCAAAAAGGATTTCTTTCACCAGCAGCTTACAGCAGTCTGTACTGGCTGGAAAACCTCCAGGCTAGGACCACTCCCCCTTTTTGTCTGTCAAGTGATTATAGTGAAGACGGGGCTAGGGACATTTCCCCCTGATTCTTATACTAATTCCACTTATGCTACAAAAATCCTTGCTGGCTCATGGGACAGGCTGTTCCACTGTGTATGTGAGCTCCAAACTTAGATGAATTGTAAATTTCATGTTGGTGAATGTCCAGTTAAACAGGTAATGCCTGCAATGTGCTAATAAGTCATATTAGCGTATTTTTTTGTTTCTGAGAAACTAGTTGGTGAGCATTACCAGAGAATTACAACATACTTTCTAAAGCAAAATCTCTTAATTTTACATCTGCTGTAGTTACACATATTCCAGCAGGATAATAATATTCAGCAGGTTATGAGTTTTCAAATGATACTTCATAAGGCATACTTTGTAAAATGTATACCGTAACTATGGAGATACAACAGAGTCCTATGGCACTTTTAAAGACTAACAGATTTATTTATCGCATGAGCTTTCGTGGGAGAAAATCCCACTTCATCAGACGCTTTGAAGATGGAAAACTTACAGAACGGGAAGAAATTAAATGCAGGGGAGTGTATGACATAGGATCAGGTCAGGCTGTAACAGCAAATCAAAATAGGTGTTAGGATTCAAACACTGGGGAACAGCACATAGAGGAAGGTGATGTTAAATCACCTGTTGTAATGAGAGAAAAACATAGAGGGACTATGGATTTTTCTCTCATTACAACAGGTGATTTGACCTCACCTTACTCTATGTGCTGTTCCCCAGTGTTTGAATCCTAACACCTATTTTGATTTGCTGTCACAGCCTGATCTGATCCTATGTCATACGCTCCTCTGCATTTAATTTCCTCCCATTCTGTAAGTTTCCCATCTTCAAAGCGTCTGACGAAGTGGGATTTGCACAAGGGTAGTTTAGGTTGGCCAACATTAGGAAAAACTTCCTAACTGTCCGGGTAGTTAAACGGTGGAATAAATTACCTAGGGAGGTTGTGTAGTCATTGGAAATTTTTAAAAGCAGGTTAGACAGACATCTATCAGGGATGGTCTAGGTTAGCCTTGTCCAACCTATGGCTCGCAGGCCAGAATCTGGCTCTCCGAGGGTTGGAATCCAGCCCGCGGGTCACCTAGAAGCAGCGGCCTGGTGGCCCCGGTGGAGCCACAGCAGACCCAGTACAGGATCCAGTGGGGGCCATGGCGAGGCAGCAGGGGCTCTGGTGGGGCTGCAGTGGCACCAGACAGGCTGGGCAGGCCCATTGGGTGCCATGGCATGCCATGTCTGGCTGGAGCCTCGGAGGAGGGCACAGGAAGCCTACCATGGGCCCCCAGGCAAGGCCATGGGGATCCTGGCCGGGTTGTGGGCCCGGCAGTGAGGTAGAGGTGAACGTTGGGGGATCAGGGCAGCCTGGGGTTCTTGGGATGGCAGGGGACTGGGTTCCGGCTTTGGGAGGAAGGTGTGGGGTCAGAATAGGCCCAGGTGTGGCACAAGGCTGGGAAAGGGGTTTGAGAGGCTGGGGGGTACAGCACGAGGCCAGGATTGGACTTGAGGGGGTGGTGTAGGACCAGTATTGGGCTAGGGGGGTGATGCAGGGCGTGGGGGGGGGGATGCTGTGGGGATGGGATGGGATGGGGGTGGTACAAGGATGGCACAGAGCTGGGAAAGGGTCTAGGGGAATGGTGTGGGGCTGGGATCAGGGCCGAGGAGTGGGGGCAGTGCAGGGATGGGATGGGATGGCAGTGGCACAGGGCTGGGAAATGGTCTGGGGGGGAATGCAGCCCAGGGCTGGGGAGCCAGTGTAGGGGGATGGGTTCAGGGAGCTGATCCAGTGTAGGGTGGGGGCAGGGTGGTGGTGTTGGAAACCGGTGTGGTTGAGGGGAGAGGAAGCAGTGGGTCCCACCACCCAGCCATACTGCTCTTCTGCCCTCCTGCCCCACCCTTGACACCTCACCCCTTCCCGCTGTCCTTCTCCTCCCTCACCAGGCTCCCCTACCACTCCATCCCTGTCCTTTCTACCATCCCTGTGCCTGTTTCCCACACTCTGCCTTGCTACACCTCCCCTGCTTATGTTCCCCATGCTCTCCCCTCCTTTATCGATCCAAAATTTACTCACCGGCCCCCCTGAGTGAGAAAAGAATTGAAATGTGGCCCCTCACCCAAAAAGGTTAGACACCCTGGTCTAGGTAATACTTGGTCCTGCCTTAAGTGCAGGGGTTTGGACTAAATGACCCCACTAGGTCCCTTCCAGTCCTACATTTCTATAATTCTATAACCATAGAAAAGAAGTGACCTGGGGTGTCACACAGCATACAGGGTGTCACAGAAACCTGTAGTGATTGTATCTCTGGTCCCCTCCTTTAACAGATAAAAGTGGCACCATTGAATCCTAGAACATGAGGGTTGGAAGGGACCTCAGGAGGTATCTAGTCCCATCCTCTGCTCAGAGCAGGACCAACCCTGACTAAACCATCCCAGCCAGGGCTTTGTCAAGCCAGGCCTTAAACATCACTAAGGAGGCACCAAACACGTCACGGATAAGACACAGAAATCAACTTTTGAATCTAAGTTCAGCAAGATGCTTTGTATCCATGATGCCTATTGGAAATACTACACCTACAGGAGAGTCACATGCAGTGACTTGAGATAACGCCTGTGTGGGACCTGGCTCTACGGAGTGGGCAGATGTGGCTGAAGCAGCTACATAAGAATTGCAGCCACTGTTCCAGATGCCACCGTGGTGCCTATGAGCCTCTAGTTGAGAGACATTGTCATCATCCTTCACTGAGACTGAATTGGCAGCATGGATAGTCATGCCTTAGTAACACTGGGTGCGTCTACACTTGTAAATTAAGTCAATTTAATTTACTCTGCATCTACACTACATTTTCCTTAAGTTGACTTAAGCAGCTGCTTAAGTCGACTTAAGGAAAAATTGTCGACTTTATAAAACCTCCTTTTAAGTCCACTTTTGGCTTTATAAAACCTCCTTTTAAAGTTGACTTAAGCCAGTGTAGACCTGGAGTAGTACAGGGAGTCTGGAATGCCCCCCCAAAGGGCAGGACAGAGCCCTGCCCACCCTGCCCGGGCCCCTGTCCCCCTTTGCCCCATGGTACCCAGGTACAATGGGGCAAAGGCTGAGCCCCCTGGCACTTGGCAAGGGGTGTCCCCCCCTTCCACCATGGACCTGTCCCAGGTCCACCTAGCCCCTACAAGTCGACCTAGGCATCCAGTGTGGACGCTCTAGGTCGACTTTGTAGGGTCCCCCCAAATTTGACTTAAATTTTAAGTGTAGACATGCTAAGTGGACTTAACAAAGTCGACTTAAAGTCGACTTTGTTAAGTTGACTTAGCTAAGTTGACCTAAATTAACAAGTGTAGACGTAGCCATTGTTATGTCCTTTTAGCTTGAAGGGGGAGTATATACAATATAGGAATGGGGTGGTAATACCATGAGGCCCCTTTATACAACTGGCAAGCCTGGTAGTGGCCCTCACTGTCTGCTGTGTTTCAGAGCCCAACCAGTCCTGCCAAGTTGCAGTGTGATCATATAGCTGGGTAGCTGAAAACATGGTGATTTGGACCCCACTGTGCCCGTGTGGGTCTGTAATGTTACAGTTGTGTGGTATGTAAATCCAGGTGGGTGTGATCCAGGACAGGGAGCAGCAGTGAGCACCCTAACACGGGACCCTGTGCAATGAGCAAAGGGGTGGTAGCAGGCCTCTGAGTAGGAGCAGGGCCACAGTGATGCTGATACCAGTGCAGGGGGTGATATCAATGCGAGATCTGTAACGGTGTGCTCATACCCGACCGTGGCAATGATGTTCATGGTAGCATTGTGCTTGCTGCTGGTGCTGACTGACCCCAGGGATGGCTGCTGGTGGCAGCTGGACAGAATATCCCAGAGGCTTCTCTGTCTGGTCCCTGTAAGGAACCCCTGCTCCTGTTTGGGACCCCTTTCCCCCACATGCAGGCTTCAGGTTCACTCAGCTGGCTGGTGCATGTGACTGTACTGCAGCGAGACGTCCAGTGGCGTCTGTATCAAGTCTTTGTCAGTTGTGTTGTTACCTGTTTCTTCGGTGATTGCATCCCCTCCCTGACTGCGGAGTTCTCAGGCCCAGATGGCCACCAGCCCCTTCCAGCAAATACTTTTGGGAATGTGGAGTTTTTTCCAATCAAAATGGAGTTGAATCACATGGTCAGTCTGGGTGACTCAGTGGGTGGGTTTGTCCCCAGACCCATTGTATCTGTGGCTCCCTTAGTGGTCTATTAAGGAGACAATGACTGCAGACATGCATGCGGTCTGGGGTGTTTCTCAGAATCACACAATTTGGAATACAGATATAGCTAACATATTCATACCTTCCAATACAGATACGAAACCTACACATGAACAATATAATCATTCCTAGCAAGTTGCAACCTTTCTATTGATACCAAACATGGCATAGCTCCTATGGATTATATCAATTATGAAATATTAGTATGAAAAACAATCATAAATGGCCCCCTAAATTTGAACAGCTGCACAACATCCTTCCCTACAGTGTCTCTGGTTCGATGGCACTGTGAGCAGCGCTGTGAGAACAGAAAAAGGGACCGGAACTATGCAGAGTGATTGTGTCAGCTCAGGCGCCTCACGGTGAGGGATACTGGTGATCACAGGGCTGTGTGCGAACACAAAGCTCATCACAACTTCAGTTCCTGCTGCCACCGCTTTGTTCCACACAAGAGCTTGGCTCGTCTGTGGTACTCTGCTTCTGATCTCACTAACCTAGGCCATGTACACACTACAGAAATAATCGCGCAACAAGCCCATTGCACTTTAAAAGTCACGTGGTTTTTGTAGGGCATTATCGCGTCCACACTCAGCCGCTTGTGACGGAACAGAGCCCCCTCACCCCCTGCAATTTGTGATTTCACAAGAAACCCAATTGAATTGTGGGAACCTATCCTACAGTTCCATCCATCCTGATTTGGCGCTAAGAATCCTGGGTAGAAGAAGAGTAGCGCTGAGCACCATGGGTAAAGTCTTGGTTTCCCATGGTGCAGTCTGTTCCCCATGCGTCACGATAGTTGCTACTAGCAACTCGCGCCCATTTTCGACAGTAACACATTGCTTCCCGGAACTCCTTTTTGCAGCAACATGGATCCAGCTCTGATCTTGACTGTCGCCTTCAGCATAATGAATACATCTCGGCTGGTGACACAGTATGCGTTCAGCTCTGAATCAGACCAGGATTCAGATGACCCTGGACTGGTGACTGCCATGCAGAACAACAGCACTGCCTTGCTGAGCTCCTTCACAGAGCATCTGCACACGGTGCACCGCCGGTTCTGGTCACGAAAGACAAGCACCGAGTGGTGGGACCGCATCGTTTTGCAGGTGTGGGATGATGAGCAGTGGCTACAGAACTTTGGAATGCGAAAAGCCACATTCATGGAACTGTGTGAGGAGCTAGCCCCTGCCCTGCGACGCAAGGACACCAAAATGAGAGCTGCCCTCACCGTGGAAAAGAGTGTCGCAATTGCACTGTGGAAAATGGCGACTCCAGACTGCTACCGCTCGGTCGCGAATCAGTTTGGAGTCAGCAGGTCAACCGTCGGGTTAGCACTTTCACAAGTGTGCAGAGCTATTAATCGTGTTCTGCTCCGGAGGACAGTGACGTTGGGCAATGTGCGGGAGATCATCGATGGATTCGCAGCTATGGGATTCCCAAACTGTGGAGGGGCAATAGATGGCACGCACATCCCTATTCTCGCTCCGGAGCATCTTGCGACTGAGTATATTAATAGGAAGGGCTACTTCTCCATGGTGCTTCAGGCACTCGTGGATCACAGGGGGCCTTTCACGGACATAAATGCGGGGTGGTCGGGTAAGGTGCATGTTGCTCGCATTTTCTGGAACACAGGCCTGTACCGGAAGTTGCAGGCAGGGACCCTCTTCCCCGATGATAAAGTTACTGTTGTGGATGTGGAGATGCCCATAGTCATCATAGGAGACCCAGCATACCCACTGATGCTAATGAAGCCCTATACTGGCAATTTGGATCCAAGCAAGGAGAGCTTCAATTACTGGTTAAACCGATACAAAATGACCATAGCGTGCGCCTTTGGGCGCTTAAAAGGCCGCTGGCGCTGTTTGTATGGGAGACTGCACTTGAATGAGGACAACATTCCAGTCGTCATTGCGGCATGCTGTGTGCTGCATAACGTCTGTGAAAATAGGGGAGAGAAATTTCCCCTTTCATGGGACATGGAGGCTGAGCGGCTAGAGTTTGCCTTCCAGCAGCCAGCCACTAGGAGTAGCAGGGGGGCACAGCTGAGAGCCGTCCACATAAGGGAGGCACTTAGGGAGCATTTTAGTGATGGGGACTCATAGGATGCATTGCATCACTGTGCAGTAGTGTTCCTATGCACTACTGGGTGCTGATTCGGGGGGGGGGGGGGGTGGGTGCCGGTGGGCTTGTACTGTACTATGCACGAATGAGTGAATACTAAGCATGCAACAACTAATTTTATTGTGTATCAAAGACACTATGCACAGTTCAAGTGATTCAATTTTATTATTAGAAAACATTAAATATTTACAGTAAGCAGTGCCTGCAAAAGAGGCTATAGATGCGTGTAGGTGCGTGGCTCAATGCCATAGCTTGGTGCAGGAGTTGATGTAACATTGTACCAGGAGGGTCCCTGGGCTTCAAAGGACTGCTTTGAGGGTGGATGGGGCGTGGGGAATAGAAAGTGTTGCTGTGGCTGCAGGGGGCGGCGAGCCTGGAGCAGCTGGGTCTGCAGACCAACCACGGTCTTCAGCAGTTGGGTCTGCTCCTGTAGGATGCTTATGAGGGCATTCTTCTGCTTCTGCCACCTCAAATTGTTTTCTTTGCACTCCTGCCTCCATTGTCTAGTCTCCCTTGCTGATGCCTCGTTGGACTGCATCAGCTCCTGGAAGATATCCTCCTTGCGAGGCCTCCTTCTTATTTGTCTCAGCTGGCGCAGACCACCAACTGGCGAAGGTCGTTTCTAAGGAAAAATGAAACATCATAAGTAGTGCTATTGTTCTCACTTTGGTTAAGGAGCTGGTAATATGCTCTGCTGCCACATTGCTCAGTGCCCACGGGACAGGTCATTGCCGGGGACTGAAAGGGCTTTTACAAAGGGAGGTTCAGGTTGCCGAGACAAGACACACAGCTCCGTGAACTATTTGCAGTGCTTTGGGCAATTAGTTCACATATGGCAATGCCATGGAAGCCGATATCTCGCTGCTTAGAGTGCCCCTGCAAGCCAGAATGCATATCCTGCATGTCACTAGTTTTAAGGCAGGACCGTACGCAACAGGCTTGTGCGCAGCCATGGTTCCCGCTGCTGTGCTTTGCAACTGGTGAGGGAGAGTATCATAGACTCATAGACTTTAAGGTTAGAAGGGACCAGTACAATCATCTAGTCTGACCTCCTGTAAAATGCAGTCCTCAAGACCTCACCCACCCACTCCAGCTATAGGCCACCAATCTATGACTGAGTTGTTTACCTCCTTAAATCATGATTTAAGGACTTTAAGATAGAGAGAATTCACCAGTAGGTGAGACATGCCCTGTGCTACAAAAAAAGGCGAAAAACCCCCAAAGCCCAGGCCAATCAGCACTGGGGGAAAATTCCTTCCCGACCCCAAATATGGGGATCAGTTAAACCCTGAGCACGTGGGCAAGTCTCAACAGCCAGTTACCCAAGAAACAATTCTCTGTAATAACTCAGAACCCACCCCATGTACTCTCCCCTCTTAGGCCACTTGTATATCCACCACATGTAGCCAGATATCAGTCAATTTCCAAAATAGGGTAATTATACCATCCCCTCCATAAATTTATCAAGCTCAGTTTTGAAAGCAGTTATGGTTTTTGCCCCCACAACTCCCCTTGAAAGGCTATTCCAGAACTTTACTCCTCTAATGGTTAGAAACCTGCATCTAATTTCAAGCCTACATTTCTTGATGGACAATTTATAACCATTTGTTCTGGTGTCCAGATTGGTGCTGTACTCAAATAATTCCTCTCCCTCCCTGATGTTAATCCCTCTGAGGTATTTATAGAGAGCAATCATATCCCCCCTCAGCCTTCTTTTGGTTAGGCTAAACAAGCCAAGCTTCTTGAGTCTCCACTCATAGGGCAGGTTTTCCACTCCACAGACCATCTTTGTAGCCCTTCTCTGCACCTGTTCCAATTTGAATTTATCCTTTTTAAACATGGAGAAACCAGAACTGCACACAATATTCCAGATGGGGTCTCACCAGTGCCTTGTACAGCGGCACTAACACCTCCCTGTCTCTACTTGAAATACCTCTCCTGATACATCCTAGAACCACATTAGCTTTCTTCACGGCCACATCACATTGGCGGCTCGTAGTCATCCTATGATCAACCAGTACTCCCACATCCTTCTCCTCCTCAGTCCGTTCCAACTGATGCGTCCCCAACTTATAGGAAAAATGCTTGTTGTTTGTTCCTAAATGCATGACCTTGCACTTCCCATTATTAAATTTCATCCTATTCCTGATACTCCAGTTTACAAGGTCATCCAGATCTTTCTGTATGGTATCCCGATCCTTCTCTGTATTGGCAATACCTCCCAACTTGGTGTCATCCGCAAACTTTATTAAAACATTCCCGCTTTTTGTGCCAAGGTCAGTAACAAAAAGGTTGAACAAGACTGGTCCCAAGACAGATCCCTGAGGGACTCCACTAGTAAACTCCCTCCAGCTTGACAGTTCACCCTTCAGTATGACCCGCTGTAGTCTCCCTTTTAACCAGTTCCTTATCCACCTTACTATATTCATATAAATCCCCATCTTTTGTAACTTAACTAATAACTCCCTATGTGGAACTGTATCAAATGCCTTGCTGAAATCTAAGTAAATTAGATCCACCGCATTCCCTTTATCTAAAAAAATCTGTTATCCTTTCAAAAAAGGAGATCAAGTTGGTCTAGCACGATCTCCCTTTTGTAAAGCTCTGTTGTATTTTATCACAGTTACCGTTATCCTCTATAGCCTTATGTACTTTCTCCTTCAAAATTTTCTCCAAGACCTTGCATATTACCAAGGTCAAACTAACAGGCCTGTAGTTACCCAGATTATTTTTATTCCCTTTCTTGAAAATAGGAACTACATTAGCGATTCTCCAGTCATACGGTACAACCCCCAAGTTTACAGATTCATTAAAAATCCTCGTTAAAGGGCTGGCAATTTTATGAGCCAGTTCCTTTAGTATCCTTGGATGGTGATTGTCCGGGTCCCCCAATTTAGTTGCATCCAGCAGCTCAAGTTTGGCTTCTACCTCAGGTATGGTAATCTCCACATTCGTGATCTCGTTCCCATTAGCTTCCCTACCTCTATCCCCCAGCTCAACTTCAATTTCATTGAAAGCAGATGCAAAGTACTTATTTACACATTCAGCCATGCCTAGATTATCCTTGACCTCCACCCCATCCTCAGTTTTTAACGGTCCCATTTCTTCTTTCTTTCTTTTTTTCCAATTTATATGGCTAAAGAACCTTTTACTATTGGTTTTAATTCTGTTCGCAAGGTCCAGCTCAGCTTGATTTTTTATCTCTCTCACTCTCTCTCTACATGTTCTGACCTCCAAAAGATAGCTTTCCTTGTTGATCTCTCCCCTTTTCCACTCCTTGTAGGCTCTGTGCTTCCTCCTAATCGCCTTTCTGAGATGCTTACACATCCATCTTGGTCCACAGTTCTTGCCTATGAATTTTTTCCCTTTCCTTGGAATGTAGGCTTCAGATAGTTCTTGCAACTTTGATTTGAAGCGATTCCAAGCCTCTTCTACATTTACATTCCTGAATTCTTCTATCCGGTCCACTTCCCCAACTAATTCCCTTAATTTTCTAAAGTTAGCCTTTTTAAAGTCAAAGATCCTAGTCACTGTTTTATTTTTGTTTATCCTTCCAATTAGTTTGAACTGAATTAGCTCATGGTCACTTGAACCTAAGTTGTCCCCTACAACCAGTTCATCTATGACGTCCTCACTACTCACCAGTACTAAATCTAAGATGGCATCTCCTCTCGTTGCTTCGGTAACGATTTGGAGAAGGCATTCATCAGCTATCACATCCATGAAAAACTGGGCCCTCTTATTACTACTAGCACACGTCCTCCAGTCTATATCTGGGAAGTTAAAGTCTCCTATAATCACACAGTTTCCAGTAGTATTAACTTCCTTAAAGGCCTTAAAGACATCCCTATCCATGTCTAGATCAGATCCCGGCAGTCTGTAACACACTCCAAGCACCATTCCAGGAGAAACTTTAGTAGCTTTTTTCCCCTAACATGATTTTTACCCAGATTGATTCTGTCTTGTTAATTCCATCACCTTGAATTTCCCTGCAGTCTATCTCCTCATTGACATACAATGCCACTCCCCCACCTTTGCCTTTATATCTGTCTTTCCTAAAGAGTACATAGCCTTCAATACGGATACACCAGTCATGACTACTATTCCACCATGTTTCAGTTATCCCTATAATATCTGGTCTCACTTCCTCTACCAGTAGCTCCAGCTCCTCCATTTTGTTACCCAGGCTTCTCGTGTTAGTATATAAACATTTTAGTTTGTGCTGCTTGGCCTCACTCACGTTCTTTGCCTGATTTGACACAGCCATTCCACAGACAATATCACTTGCTAGACTGGCATTTACACTACTCCTCCTCCTTCTCGTAACCCTCATGCCGCTCCCTATTTCTGTGTCCTTTCTTATTTCATTTTCCTCCTTCTCAACACTAATATCAGGCACAGAGATTATTCGGGCATCTCCCAACCATCTTCCCCAGCTCTCTAGTTTAAAGCTCTCTTGATCAGTTGTGCTAATCTCCCTCCCAGAAGTCTGTTTCCCTCCCTACTCAGGTGCAGTCCATCCTCGGAGAACAGTCTTCTGTCCATGAATGCCTCCCGGTGACCATACATGGCAAAGCCCTCCTTATAGCACCACTGCCTGAGCCATCTGTTTATCATCAGGGTCTTCTCACACCTTTGTTGTCCTCCTCTAGGGACAGGCAGAATCCCACTAAAGATCACCTGAGCTTCTATTTCCTTGAGAGTCCTCCCCAGCCTGGCATAGTCACTTTTGATACGTTCCAGTGAGAATCTATCTACATCATTTGTACCCACAATAAGGACAATCAGAGGATTCTTTCCAGCTCCCATTAAGATCCTCTTCAGCCTCAGGTCGACATCCTGGATCTTCGCACCCGGCAAGCAGCATACCCTTCTGTTCTCGGGATCAGCTCTGGTTATAGGCCTGTCTGTCCTTCTCATCAGGGAGTCCCCAATCACATACATTTGCCTTTTCCTAGCACCAGTGCTATTCACTAGCCTATCCCCACTTTGTTCTGGTTGCAAGTCCTCAGTCCTCCTGGTTTTCTCTGCAATTGTTTGCATCCGCTCCCGAGTCCTTCTAGGGCTCTTACTGGGAGGAATCTCCATTGGCTCATCCCCTCTTTGGATAGGACTAGTTGCTCTTCTCTTTTTCCTTGCACTCCCAACTTCAGTCACTACATGCTCTGCTCCTTCATTTGCTAACCCAGCAAACCTGTTTCTGAGCTCTATTTCTCCTTTGCTAGCCCGTCTTTTCCTCTCCCGACTTCTCATAGTCACATGCTTCCACCGGCCACTTTCATCTCCTGGTATTCTGCCCTCACGGTTTAATGGTCCTGCCTCCATCTGCAGATCTGACGTTTCTCTTAAAGCCTCCTCACCTGTCTGCTTCATCAGTTGTTCGAAACCCCTTCTAAACTCAATGAGAGTTTTCACCTGCATCTCTAACCCCCGAATTTTCTCCTCCATCAACCCAATGAGGCGGCACTTCATGCACACACAGGTCCTTGGAGGCAATCCCTCCAAGATCAAGTACATCCCACAGCTTCCACATCCTGCCATTCTTACTGTTGCTTCCCCAGCTTGAGTGTCTACTACGATTGCCTTTGTATCTGCCATAGCTCTTGTCCTAATCCCAGTCTGCACAAAATAAACCTCAACACTGCAAGAAAAGCAGTACAAGAAACCAACCCTCCCCTAAAACTCCCACTCAAACTCCCCTGTTCACAGCCCTGTTGACTGCCCCTCTGTGTTGCTGCCGCTGTGTGGTGCTGCCCGCTGGAGTGGCTGCCCTTTATAGCTCCCTCAGCAGGGAAGCCCCACCCCTAACTGGGATCAGCTGATCTCTCTCCACCAATCAGCCCCTGCAAACTGAACAAGAGAAAAGAAAAACAAAGGAAGGAAAGGAAAAAAGAAAAACACACAAAAATACAAATAACAAGCACTATAATTCCCCCAGGACTCCTCCCTAAAGGCTCACTCACAGAGGTTAAAGTAAGGGGGAATGCACCGGATCGCCGTTCCAGGGCCCCCAATTTTTAGGGGCCAGCGTTCTGGGGCCCCTAAAAATAGAAAACCTAGGCGGAACGCTGCGTTCTGCCCAGGGGCCCCAGCAAAGCCGCAGACTCCTGCTGCGGCCAGGATGGGGAGGTTCAAATCTCCCACCCTGAGCATGCTCAGGACGGGAGCAGCCTGGCCCAGAAGCAGCTCTGCCGGCCGTCCCTGCAGCTCCGAGCCTCCGGCCAGGTAACGGGGTTGGGGGGAGGCAGCGAGCAGTGGAGCCGGGAAAGAGGCAGAAGAGCCAGGAAAGGGGCTGTGGGGGGGAGGGGCAGAGGAGCCGGGAAAGTGGCTGCGGGGGGCAGAGGAGCCGGGAAGGGGGCCCAGGACTGATCCGATCATGCTGCCTGCCCATGGTGGTGGTGGCGGTGGTGGTGGCGACGTGCGGCGGTGGCAGAGGGGCAGGATCAGACCCGAGAGACCAGCATGCGGCGGTGGGAACAGAGGGGCTGGATCAGGCCCAAGGGGCCGGTGTGCGGCTGTGGCAGCGGGAGCAGAGCGTGGCAGCCGGCAGCATGGCCTGATCCTGCCCCTCTGCCGGCTACTGTGCTCCGCCGCCGCAGGCCAGCCCTGGGCCTTTGTATCAGGGGTTTAGGTAAGGGGGGAATGCGGAGACCAGGGGTGGGAATGGAGGGGTCTGGACTCACGATTCGATCGAGCAAGGGGTCAGGATGGGGCCTGGGGAGGAATGGATGCAGTTAGAGGCCTGGGGAGTGGTGAAGGGGGCATGGGGACAAGGAGACTGGGTGGGGGCTGGGTAGCAGTGGAGGGGACTATGCATGGCTGGAGTGGGGACTGGGGGGGGGGGGGGGTGGGGGGGGATGAGTGGGGTTAGCAGCCTGGGAAGGGGTGGAGGGGGCATGGGGACAAGGAGACTGGGTAGGGGCTGGTGGGGGCTGGGTAGTGGTGGAGCGGACTATGGATCGCTGGAGTGGGGACTTCGTGGGGGGCTGGGGAGGGATGGATGGAATAAGGGGCCTGGAGAGGGGTGAAGGGAACATGGGGACAAGGAGACTGGTGGGGGCTGGGGAGGGGTGGAGGGGATTATGGATGGCTGGAGGGGGACTAGGTGGGGGCGGGGGTGGGATGGAGGAGGTTGGGAGACGAATGGGGGCTAGGGACAGAGGAGGTTGGGGAGGTGTGGAGGGGGTTGGGGGGCTGAAGGGGGGTGGAGTGAAGATGGGGGAAGCTGGGGAGTTAGGAGGGCTGGAGTGGGGGTTTGGGGGCAGGGAGCTTAGGGAATGTGGATAGGGGCTCAGGAGGATATGGGGAAAGAGGGGTTTGATGTGGGCACTAGTGGACAAGGTTGGGGTGATGTGGATTTGAGGCTGTGCTTCATTTGTGACGAAAGAGCTGGTGGGGCTCAAGCAATTTGTTTTGCACTCATATCTGTTTGTAGTGTAGACATAGCCAAAAAGTAATTCAGTGAAGTACATCCCAGTGGGAATTCTGCTCAGTTTCCTTCCCTTCCCCTTCCGCTTAATCAAATATGAGGCCCCAGGCAACCCAACTCTTTCCCCACTGAATTGTAATATGTAATATAAAATCAACTTGGAAAAAAATGTACTTGTTTCCCCCCTCAAGCTATGTTCAGTCCTGGAGCAGAGGAAAGAACATAACACATTAATGATCCAAAATGTTGTAGCCTTGCAGAGCTTTCCACCTTTCTGTGGGATCCAATGCTCATTTCTACCCTTGGAGGGGCCCAGAACAATGGATCTGACTTTTATATGCACGGACAAGCTGTCGCATGCAACTTTGAGGGTTTTGTGTCTTCCTCTGACACAAGGAACACTGAACTCATGGTAACTAATACACCTGCTGTTATAGTGAGAGTTTGAAAAATATTTGCAATAAATGTTTGTCTCTAAAGCATTCCTACAATAACTTTTTTCATGTAATGTAAGTATCATATACAGAGTATATGATGGATTGTAGTTGGCATAAGTTGAGGATGACCTGCATAACTCCTTTTGTCACTCATGAACTGCTTCCTCAGACTCATGATGATAGAATACTTATACTACTGTATCATGTATTCTCTATAGGAAGAATAACACTCGACTACCTAATATTTTAGAAGCCCACTATTCTTAGTTGTTTATATGAATTAACGTTCTCATGTGGGCTGCTCACTCTCTGCCTTAAGCTCAATTTTTAAGTTTCAATAAAAGTGGCTCAGCCCTTTCCAAGAGTGAGCTTTGTGAAAAATAGCTAATTTTGCAATGTTAAATGTCTTTTCCTTGAAGAACTCTAGTGCCTCCATGGTAAAACTGATAGAGTGATAGTTCTGGGGACAGAAAGGTCCCCATGAAAACACACCCAGATTTGGTCAAGGTATAAGCCTTTGAAAATCACCATTTGTGTATTTAGAGCTTTATGGATGTTTGCTAATAGAATTTCTGAACCTTCTATCATGAGGTTGACCTTGACTCTCTATATGTAGGCTGGAAATGTGACAAAGACAGGCGACAAAAACTGTGAGGTGTAGATGATGGTAGAAGCTAGATAGGCGCAACAGCAAGTGTCATCCTCTCACATTTGTTTAGTAAATTAATAAAACTTCAGTATTTCAGTTTAACATTTTTATTAAAGTTTGAATGAAAACACATCTATGCATTTCTTTTGAATTGAGGTACTTAGGCATGCTGATGCTTCCGGTGCCAAAACACTGTTGCCCATGTGGCACCATGTCTCACAAATTGCTGCTCAGCAAATACCATAACTTGCTCAGCTGCATCATCAGCTTAGAGGGAACATCGGTGGCATCCATGGTGTGTTTGCTAAAAACGTTCTGATACGCTGCACATGTGGTGTTAGAGTGGTCAAAGGGAAATTGTCTACAGGGTTACGGTCTAAATAGTTTTTACTAGTGAATGGTTTAATACTCCTTAAGATCCTAATGAAAAATGCATTCATCTTTGTGCAAAGGTTTGCCGGGTGTGGGGTTATATTAGGGGCTAGTATTGTTCAGTGGTTAAAGCATGAGAGTCTTGAGTTCTGGGTCTTAGTCCTAGCTCTGCCATGAAACTGCTGTGGGACTTTGGGCGAAGTCGCTTCACAACTCTGTGTCTCAGTTTCCTAATCTGTAAAATGAGGTTAGTGTGTTCCTTTAAGACAAAGGCTCTCAAATGGGAGTCGCAACCCTTTAGGGGGTCATAAGGTTATTATGCGGGGGTTGTGAGTCACCCAGAGCTGCCAATAGCTGTGCAGAAGCAAGGGAGGCAATAGGGTGCTAAGTTTGCTCTGAAAAGCTGTATTGATACAAATTCTTTGCGCCGACCAGTATTAAACAATAACAATTTAAAAAATAACTTCTCTGCGTCTAAAAATAATTCCATAAAAATGTGGGTTAGTCTTAAGTTCAAAGTGGTGAGAAAAGATAAATTCATTTTAGGCAGAAGGTTTGGTTATAAATTTACCATTTAAAATAGTGTTGCCTAGAAAAAAATGTACTTCTAATTTGGCAAGGGTCCACACTTGGAGGCTGGCTATGTGAAAAGGGATTACCAATGTGAAAAGGTTTGAGAACCACTGCTTTAGGAGGTGGTACAAAGCTTGGTTCATTATCCCTTGTAAAGTGACTTCAGCTTTTCAGATAGAAGGTGCTATGGAAAAGTGAGGCCTGATTTTATCAATCACAAATTGTGATGATTTTAATGCCGTCTTCCCTTTTCTATCTATGTTTAAGTAACGTATTTCCAATTACTTCAACCAGCATCCAAGCTATTGGTAATGCTACAGAAGTCATATACTCTTGAAGTCTTCATTATAGCCTTGTGTATGTTAGCATTTTTTAGGAAAGTTCCCACCAGGGATAAGACCAGTGGAAACCATATGGTAGATAAGTTCCAAAGGGGTAACCATGTTAGTCTAGTTCAGCAAAACAAACAAGGAGTCCTGTGGCACTTTTAAAGACTAACAAATTTATTTATTGCATGAGCTTTCATCATCTTGAGTTAATGAGGCAGGGAAGGGGGTGATCTGATGGTCTTGTGTTATGCAGTGTTTGCTAGTTTGTGACAATAATTGCTATAAACATAAATGCCATATATTATAAATATTTTTATGGAGCTATAACCGATGCATGTGGTACTGAGAAGTGGTTGCAAATGCCTATCTGGGCTGAGGCCTGGACAATATGGGAAGGGGGCCCAGAGATTAGGAGGGTTCCACGGCCCGTCAAATTATACTTTAACCACTGCTCACTCAAACCCCAAAGACTCACTCCAACTCCTCTGTTCACAGCCCCTATGTGCTGCTGCCTGCTGGATTAGCTGCCTTTATAGCTCCCTCCGCAGGGAAGCCCCACCCCTAACTGGGGTCAGCTGATCTCTCTCCGCCAATCAGCCCCTGCAAGCTGAACAAGAGAAAAGAAAAAAAAAAAAGGAAGGAAAGGAAAAAAGAAAAACACACAAAAATACAAATAACAAGCACTATAACTCCCCCAGGACTCCTCCACAACCCTAAAGGCTCACTCAAACCGTAAAGGCTCACTCCAACTCCTCTCTTCACAGCCTCTATGGGGATGGGGAAACAGTTGCTCTCCCATCGAATTTAACTAGGAGGCTGTGGAAGTACATCGAGGACACCTTCAGTGAGCTCAACGGACAGGATTTCTTGGCAATTACAGCATGCATTGATGCACTGCTCGTGTAATGCAGGGTAGATCCCCCCATCCAAAAAAAAAAAGAGAGGATGAAACTCAAAACGCCCATCTCCCGCCCTCTCTTCATTTGCCCGCAAAGCTTATCCAGCAAGCACAGAAGCCACTTCTGATGAAACTTACCAGAGCTCACCTCTGCTGCATCCAAAGACAGCATGGAGAAGGAATCTGGGCAGCACGTGTCGGGTGGTGTGGAGAACAGCTCCTGGCTCCCTAGGTCGGCTGCACCACTTTCACCCTCCAGGTCATCCACCACCTCCACTTCCTCGTCGATGAATTGCTCGTCACGGTCTGCTCCGGTATCCTTTTCATGGGGGGGTGCTGATGTGTCCACAGGAGCTTTTGGGGTGGTTGTGGGATGCCTGCTCAAGATAGCTTCCAGCTCCTTGTAAAATCGGCATGTAGCCGGCGCTGAGCTGAGCGCCGGTTTGCCTCTCTGGCTCTGTGGTACGTAATCCGCGACTCCTTCACCTTCGACCTGCACTGAAGAGTGTCTCTCTCATACCCCTTCTCTGCCATGGCCTGAGAAATCTGGCCAAAAATATCAAAATTCCACCGGCTGCCACTTAACTGTGCCTGCACAGCGGACTCTCCCCAGATGCCTATGAGATCAAGCACCTCAGCTGTGGTCCACACTGGAGCACGTTTGCTGCGTTGAGCCGCCATTGCTCTTGGAGAACACAGCTGCACTCCACGCCGAGCAAACAGGAAGAGTGAACAATTAAAAAATTCCCGGGAATGATGGGAGGGCGGGTACAGTCACATCAGAGCCACAGAGCGCAGAAGGAAGTGCAGAAGGGATGGAATTAGAATTCTGGGACATTTCCGGAGGCTTCATATTGCGGCAGCAACTGTACACACACGAACTATCGCAGAACAGCTGTTCCACGGTAGCCGCTACCACCCTCATTTTGGTGGTTTACATGTTGCGCGGTAAGACGGCTGTTACCGCGCAACAACATGGATTTGTGTGTGGACTCTGTGCCTGTTATCGTGCAATAACTTTGTAGTGTGTGCAAGGCCTTAGATAACAGCATCTTTAATGTAGACTGCCACCCCTTCACCTCTTCTGCCCATGTTGGCCTTCTGGAGCAGGTAAAACCAGTGATTTTTAACATCCAGTCATTCCCACCCAGTTTCAGCAATGCCGATTGTATTGAATTTCGGCTCCTCAATGAGAATTTCCAATTCCTCTTGCTTGTTGGCCAGACTCCTGGAATTGACATAGGAGCAACTGAAATGGTTCTTCTCTCTGAGTTCTTTGTCTGATCCGTTCAGTTTGTTTGTGATGCGCTGAGTTTGAACTGGAACCACATTGCCCCCAAAACACTCTCCCCTTGCATTCATAGAATCATAGGGTTGGAAGGGGCCTCAGGAAGTATCTCGTCCAACCTTCTGCTCAAAGCAAGCCCAAGCCCAACTAAATCCTCTGAGCTGGGGCTTTGTCAAGCTGGGCCTTAAAAATCTCTAAGGATGGAGATTCCACTATTACTAGTTGAAGATTAGCATCTCTCCCACCTGTGAGAGATGTCCTCTCACAGGAGGACCTGTCCTGTTTGGGCCACATTTCATTGGGACAATGTTCCACAAATCCAAATCTGGCAGCTCTACACCTGTCCTGCAGCTAACGGCTCACCTCCAATATTTCCTGCCTTCTCTTGCTCGTGGGACCGGGAAAATTTCTGAGATCACTGGGACTTTCCTCTTCATCCGCTCTCTTCCCAAGTCTCTGAAGTCTTCTGTGGCCTGCGTAGTGCCACGTGATGCTGTGTTATTAGTTATATGTGTACTGTCACCAATGGAGACTGGCTGGACAACTTCATAAAAATCCTGCCGAATCTTGCAGTAGCATCTTGTATTTTCATTCGAGGGGCACGCTGTACTGCTGTCCTTGTGCTCTTTGCTGAATTCTCTATTCTCTCTTAATATGGAGTCACTAACAACTACTACTTAGCTTCTTAGCCCAGAATCCACAGCCAAGCCCTCTGAACTGCCTCAGTTTGCCACATGGTGCATCGCTCCAGGATGCACTGTTGGCCATTCTAGCACATTCCCCTGGATGCCTGCTACCTCCTTGAGGGAGGACAGCATTATCTCATGGTTGGCCATGTCAAGAGTTGCAGAGAGGTTCAGTAGGATGAGAATGGATGTGTGCCCTCATTCATCTGTGCCAGTGATATCGTTTCTGTTCCAAATCCTGATTATGCTGGAGCTTAAATTCACTAAGTCTATTCTGGATCTTTTTCTTGCTTTTCTGTGAGCTTGCTTAAGAACAGAAGGATTGATACCAGGTGGCAGCTGACTAGATCCGAAGCATTCAGAGTCGGTTTTTCACTGTCAGTTGCACTATTGCACGTCTGAAGGTGGTGGTGGCTGTTCCTGTCAGGAACAGCACCGTTGCTCAGGGCAGGAAAGGGGTAAATCAGAGGCATGGGTCTCCATCCAGACTCCTTTAGGAGATCCTGAGACATGAAGCCAAGTATAACAGGCCAGAGGCCTGAGATAAAGTAAGAATCAAGCCCTGCTGTTATAAAGCAAAGTTAGCAGAAGTCAGGCCAGGGGCATGGCCAGGTGGGGTTTTCTGACTGGGCCCCTGACATTCTAGGGCAGTGGGTTCCCAACCTTTTCAGTAACCCAGTACACTTCAATGAGACAAACAATTTCGTGGCACACCCATTTTTTTTAGCTGAATTAATTGCTCATAAATTTCACATTTACTAAAGTTATGGTCTTACTAGAGAGGATTGCAACGTAATGCATACAATAAGCTAAAGAAGGATCAATGCATTAATGTTTCAAATGCACCAGAAAAAAATACGTCATCTCAATTTTGTCTTCTGGCCACCTGCATTTAGAATGTTCGCATTTTAGAATCGAAAGATTGATACCTTGCTTTTAATTTGATGATTAATTTTTATGAGTTATAATTTTGGTTGGATAGACTATTGTTTAAGATGAAACAATGTTTGTTTTACATTGATTTTCATTACTTTTGTACAAAATTTCACAGCACCCTTGTACAGTTCTCAAGGCACACCAGTGTGCCACGGCACGCTGATTGAAAACCACTGTTCTAGGGTGGTCTGGGTAGCTTCTGGTCACATAACCAGAAGCTGAGATCAGGCCCACTTACCACAGTGCCCAGCAGCAGCATGAATTTCTCCGCTGCAGGTGTGGGGCCTAGCCAGCAGCCGGCAGCCATGGCTACAAGTGGAGCAGTGCCAGTGCCTCTGTTCCACTCGTGGCTGTAGCCACTGGCTGCTGGCCGGGCCCTGCAGATGTGGCAGAGAAATTTGTGGTGCTGCCGGGCTCTGCAGTGGGTGGGCCCTGGCCCACCCAGTCCTACGTGTGGCTACGCTCCTGAGTCAGGCTGTGAATGCTGGCAGACTCATGGTAACTGTCAAGAACATATCTGATATACACATTCCTAAAGAAGCACTAGGTACAGGGTATTCATGCAGGCACATTCCAGAAAGGTACCAGAACATCCCAATACCCCAAAGGTAATGAGGGCTACTGATCCCTCAGGATGATAATATGAGGGATAGAGATGTTTTGATCAAGCCCTCATGTACAAGGGTAGAGGGTGGTATCTTACCATGACAGCGGGTGGCAACTACACACATCAGAGGGGCAATACACAACTTGTTTGTATCAATGTATAAAAAAGGGTCTCAAAGGGAGTGTCTTTGCCTGGCCAAGTGGGGAACCTGAACCAGTCTGTTGTCAGGGGCATACATGTGTTAAGTGTACTTGTAGCACATATAGGGTGCTTTATACCATGCTCAATCTGCAATAAACATCTGTCTCTGTGCAACTGTAGCCTGCCATACTTGAGTTATACTCTGGCTCTCACCAGCTGTGTTTATATTGCAAGGTGACCACAACACATCCCCAGTCCTGGATTTCCTCCCAAAATGTATGCCCTGTCCTGCCTAGCTTTCTCCTGGACAGCACACATATTTTAAGTCATTTATGTCACTTTAAAGTCTCAGATAGTTATTTGGACACTTCAACTGAAACACACTGGATTAGATGCAATAGTAAAACCAAGTTTATTAACTCAAAAGAAAGATTTTATGTGAATGCAAATAATGAGGCATAAAAGTCAGAAATGGTTACAAGAAAAATAAAGATAAGACATGGCGCTAATGCCTAACTTAACAAACTATGGGCTACACTGTTTGGCAAATTCATTGGCAGTCAACAGGAATTATGCAAGCTACATAGATTAGCTTGCATAATGCTCATCAACTTCCTAATTTTTGTCCTACGCACCATCTCCACTACGCTGCACTGATGGAAAATGCATACTCATCAATGCAGCGCTGCACTTTTTCTGGAGTTGGTTTTAATAGATTAATTTCTGGATCAATTGAACAGGTCTTCACTGCCGCTCAGTTGAACCAGGTAAATTGATCTGACGGCAGCAAATTTGCTGCCTTGAGTAGATATAATGTTAGGTTAGATTAGATTCAAGCAAAGTTCTCACCACACACTCCAGCAAATTACTGACCAGTAAGGACTCTTCCCCGAGAGACCAACAACTGCTTCCTTTGTCTTTTCAGACACTGTGAATGTGATGGGCTGGGAGAGAGAGGGGTCTCTTGGGGTGGTTTGTCCCTGCTTTTTATAGTTTAACTCCCCCTCTTAAAAAACATATTCCAGCTGAGAAACAGGAGCAAAGAGTTTATGTAGGAGGATGTTCCCTGCTGGATTTTTCACTTGTTTGAACGTCCTTTGTTTTCCCTTCTTACCTGATAACTCTGTTTACTGGTTAAATGCAAATTAAGCAGAGCACACGTTCTTTTGTTTAGGACAGACTTGTTTGCCAACTTCTGTTGGGGCAGGGCTGGACAATTTGGAACTTGTGTTAATAACACCATACAAGGGAATCTTGTAACTTCACATACAGTCTTGCCACACACGTTTTGCCAGGACAGTACTGGCCAGCAAATGATGAGTTTTCAGATGATGCCATACCTTGTACAAAAATGAAAGGGGGTGACTACAATTGTGTATTCTGTCCTGAGGGATTAAGTTGGCTAGCAGAGGAATCATTGTGTCATCTAGCCTTGGTGTGCAGCCTAGATCAGGGAACTGGTCACTGGCAATGTCCCAGATATTGGAAATGGAGCTTGCATTAATTGGCATCAATGTGACAGTTGAAGTAGCTCTGAGCTGCCCTCTTTGGGCCCATGCCTAGGTCTTGTTCCCATGCAGTGGAGAGGTGTTGGATGGCTGCAGTCTGATTTCTTAGATCTGCTCTGCTGTTTCCTGGAACGGTTCCTCCCAATTTGGACTGAGCTAAGTGAAGTAATGGGTTGTGCCATGGGATGCTCCAAGTGGAGGAGCGGAGATCTGACTTGCTGGGGCAGGTCGATCCCTTTTGGTTCTAAGACCTGGTTGTGTCCTAGGAGTGGGTAGAACAGGAAAAGTCAGTACCTAGAGGGGTGGTGAGTGTGCTGGAAGCATGATGGTAGAACAATAATAAAGTGACAATAATTGAAGGTAGAGGCAATTCCAAGATGCCCTGCTGCCTGTAATTGGCTTTCTGAGGGATACAGGGGAGACTATTTCCCATGCAGTCACGTGTGGGAGTTTCTGCTGTCAGAAAGAGGCCTCCTGCCCAGAAGATAGTGGCAAGGAGTAGAGGAGCAGGGCTAAGCCCCAGAGCTGCTTCCCCATAAGAGAGGCAGTGCCCCATGGGTGTTTTATTCCAGGTGGAGGCATATGTGCTAGAGGGAGGGCCTGGAGGAGGAGTCACAGCCTCCCTTTCGCATTGTAGCAATCCTGTCTGGTGCTCGAATTTCCCCAAGTGCAGGGAGACTCCTCCCACCGCACCAGGTGGAGCGTGTTGCTGAGATCCACAACTGCAGATGCAACATTATCACCATAACTCTTCCGCCCACAGAGCTTGGCCTCCCACCGGCCCTGAATCCCATAATGTTTGCCCTTCAGAGCATTGGCTTGGCAGCTGGTGACACATGCTCTTTGACCCTAGGTGTGATACATTGCCACCACACTGCCCTGGGCTCTCCCTATACCTGGGTATAGGGGGTAGTGGTAGGTAGCAGGGAAGTAGACTCTTGCACCAACCCCTGGAAGGTAACTCACAGAGTTTCTTGCCATCACCACCACCATACAGGGCAGTGTGGACCATCCTAATAGGGCCCATGCTGATTCATTCCTCAGGGAGGAATTCTGTGAAATATTCCGGGCCAAAGAGAAGACGACAGGAAAGCTCTACACATGCAAGAAGTTCCTGAAGAGAGATGGGCGGAAGGTACGGAAGGCGGCCAAGAATGAGATCATCATTCTGAAAATGTGAGTCACTAGAGATCTTCAGGTTTGACCCTGAGGCATTGAGTGCTAAATGCATGAGACCCTGCAGCTTGTGCTACAGGAGTGACTCTCTTGGTCAGCAGCTGTAATAGGCTATTATCCTCTTCATGGACCAGCTAAGCTGATCTCCATTCTCAATCAGTGACAGGCTTTGCCTGAATTTAATGGCATATGCCTGTCCGTTGGCACCCAACGGCGTGTGTTTCAGTGCTGGGTGGGCTGGGCAGGGCAGCCCCACCACAGGCAGTAAGGCAGAGATCAAAAGGGGAGATGATGCATCTGTCACAGTGGGGAGACCAGGTCAGACTCCACGTGCAGCCTGAGTGGCCCCTGCCCCAGCAGCCTTGACCACATGGCTAGGTGGGTGGGCATAGCCAGTACTTAGCCCTTTAGGTGCTTGCAGGTGACTTCTTCCCCACATACCCTTCTGCAGAATGTGCAGCGAGTGTTGCCCAGCCTCAGCTCCTCAGCGGGCTCAGCCAGGCCTGGTGCCAGGGCCCAGATTAAGGTAGGCACAGAGGGAGGGCCTGGCCTAGGCCCACTGGCCTGGCTGACTCTCAGGAATGGGGGCACCTGGGGTCCTGGCCAAGCTTGGGTCTGCGATAGGATCCTTTGCCTCCATCCACCAGTCTCCATGCCACTAGTGGGAAGGTGGGGCCAGTGGTTGACATCCTCCCTCTCAGCAAATCAGACAACCACTATGTGCTCGGTTCCTCCTCCCTTCTCCAATGGGAAACACTGAGGGATTAAGGGAGGAGCTAGAGGTGCCAGGGGTGTGGAGCAGCTGGCTGGGGCAGGAAAGAGGGAGTTGAGTGTGGGACCTTGCCCCACCTGTGGGGTGCAAGTTGCTCTCCCTTCCCTCTCCTGTCCTGTCCTGTCCTGTCCTGTCCTGCCCTGCCCTGTCCATGGGAGCCTCTAGGGGGCCTGTCTCCAGCCTCCTCTCCCCTCTGATCTGAAGGTTCCCTGCAGAGGGGAAGCGGAGCAGGGCATGTGTATGTCTGGATCTTTTGTGCCCTGAACTAGGCAGGTAACCAGGGAGGTGGTGCCATGCTGGACAGAGCCCACTGACCCCGTGTTCTCTCACTCTGGGCCCCCAGGGTGAAGCACCCCAATATTCTGCAGCTGGTGGATGTGTACATCACGCGCAAAGAGTACTTCATCTTCCTGGAACTGTAAGTTAGCACTGCCCAGGACCCGGCAGCTGCAAGGTCAGACCAAGCCAGCTCTAGGGCCTGGGCCCCCTCCAGGGCAACCCTGGCTCTCAGAGTCCCAGGGGGAGCTTGTTGAGGTTGTAGCCCCTCCACTGCTGCTCCCCATGCATGTTCCTGAGGTAGCCATGCCAGATGCCAGTCTGGGTAATTCCCAGAAGCCCCTTTCTCCTTCTGAGGGGGTCTGTCTCCCCACAGACCTGCCCCGCAATGCCGCATGGTTCCCCTCCCAGGTCTGCTCTTGCCCTGTAGCCCCAATCTGGGGCACCAGCAGCTCCTGTTAGAACTGCAGCACTGATCTTGGCCTTGCGCTGGCCATGCACAGCAGTTGGGGCAGCTGATGGCCAGCATCTCACCAGGGATGGAGCCCTGGGATCCTTCATTATCCCGCCAGAGATATGGGGGGCGAAAACACGCTGGGAAGGTCGGGGGATCTGTGGTGACTCACTCTGGAGGCTCATTCATGCAGCTCCCCAGATTCAGCTGCAGCCTGCTGTGGGACACTTCAAGAATGCTTGCTGTGATCGTGCCTCTTAGGTGGGAGTGGCTTGGCCAGCTTCTCAAACATGCTTGACAGCAAGTGCTGGGGAGGTCATTCAGCCGAGCTCCTGGAAATTCAGGGGCTGCTCCATAATGTTATCTGCCACTCTTGGTGCTGGGATCCGGTGCCCTGATGAGATGCACACTGAATCCTCTTCCCTCCTGCCTTTCACAACTGATCCCTCGGCTGCCATGTGGATGAGGAGGGTTCTGAGACCCAGCAGTGTCTGGAGAAGTCACGCTGGAGTTTGGTGTGCCCCAGCCATAGCTGTGGGCTTGGGTCCAAGCTCTGCCCCTCCGGGTGAACATCAAACACAGCTGCTCTCTCAGGGTTGGCTTTTGTCTTCCACTGCAGGGCCACAGGCCGGGAAGTGTTTGACTGGATCCTGGATCAGGGCTATTACTCCGAGCGGGACACCAGCAATGTCATCCGCCAGGTGCTGGAGGCCGTCGCTTACCTGCATTCGCTCAAGATTGTGCACAGGAACCTCAAGGTCAGTTCGTCGGCTCCCCGGCTGGTTGGCATGGCCTGGAGAGGTCTGTCACTTGCCCTTGCAGCCTCTACGAGCTATTGCAATCTAATGGGGCTCCCTGCTTGCATTCCTCTCCAGGGGGCATGGCTGGGGGGAACAACAGCCTTGCTCTGCGCCTCCCTGTGTGCTGCTCGCACCATAGCCTGGCTGCAGGACAGTCAGTGGTCTTGCAGCTTCACTTTTCTGTATGGAAAATGGCCTCTTCTCTGGCCATAACCCCCAGGGCAGGATGGGGGCTGGCTGAACTGGTGCCCCTGCTAGGAGAATCACCATGGTGGGCAGGCAGCAGGGTGGTACCTGGTGGGTGTGGGGTATGAACCCATTGTAGTGCCCATCCCGGGACTGGGCTGGGCTCCCCTCTCCTTTCACTCCTGCCCTTCTCTTGGTGTGGGGCTTGCAGCTGGAGAACCTGGTGTATTATAACCGCCTCAAGAACTCCAAGATCGTGATCAGTGACTTCCACTTGGCGAAGCTGGAGAATGGCCTCATCAAAGAGCCCTGTGGCACTCCAGAGTACCTAGGTAAGAAATAGCAAGGTGGGCTTCATGGAAAGGGGGGAAGGGAACAATCTGGCAAGAGATTGCAAAGGCTAGGGGTGGGCAGGGCAGGGAACATGGAATATTTCTGGTCAAAAACAGAGTGAGAAGCTTCACCCAGAACTTGGTGCAGGGGATCAGGAATCCAGGCTGGTCCTTCCCCTGCTAGGGGCTGCCCCCAGAGCCTGTTCCAGGGCACAGGAGTAGTTAGAGGCTGGGTTGTGCCCTGAAGCATGAGATCCCTTCCAGCCTTTTGCTTCTCCCACACCAAGGCAGAATTTCTTTCCTGGGGGTGGTGGCCAAATGGGATCCAGGCACATTCTCCTGTTCTTCTTCCTCTATCACCCTCTTGCCTGCGCTCTGAGCCCAGGATTGCTCTGACCAGGCCTCCTGGCTCATCCCAGTGTCCTCCATTGCAGTTCTGGCCCCTTCACCATCTCCTCCAGGGAGAAGTCACTGGCTCTTCATGCACACAGGGCTCTCCCACACATGGCGTTTGCAGAGGCTTTCTCCTGGCAAAGATCTGAGATCCTTCGTCTCTGGGGAAGAGGGTTTCCCACAGTCTCCAGCGACCATAGGCACTGGGCACAAGATCCCAGGAGCACTGACGAGCAGCTCAGGAAGACAGCAGCTGCCCCCAAAGAGGAGCAGGGCCAGAGCCCTCCAGGAACCAAGACCAGTGGGGGAATTGGCAAATTCACTCAGGTTGTAACATCTCCTGAGTGCTAGCAGCACCTGTAGAGAGGCTGACATTGGATTGGGACAAGAGACCAAGAAAGGATTTTTGGTTAAACAGCCTGAATTCCTCCTGATGCCAGTAAGCACCGTGGCAGGCCCCAGTCTTTCAGGCAGGGCTGTGGACTTGATCTGAGCAAAGGGTGTTACAGACATGGAAGCACAAGAAGACCCCATGGAGGGGTTTGGAGAATCACTCACTGCCCAAGCCCATGCCGGAACTGGGGGGATCCTCTGGGGAGCTTAGCAGCACATGTAGCAGTTCTTTTCCCAAGTCCATAGGTTCTCTCTGTGATGATTTTCCCTCAAGAATCAACATGCATACTTTACAAGGACTGGGTGCAGTGCAGCATGCCCCAGGGAGTCCCAAGGTGGCAGGAGGAGGGCAACAGGAGATGTAGCCCTAGCAAGCCAGGTCCTGACTGGCCTGTGCATCTGTGCCGACATGGAGAGGTGCAAGCTGGGGGCTGCGGTGTGTAAGGGGCTGGGCACCCAGGAGCGCAGCATGCGATGATGGAGCCTGTGGGAGCCTGATATGTAGGGCACAGGGCTCACCCTGCTATTGGACTGTTGCAGCTCCAGAGGTGGTGGGACGCCAGCGGTACGGACGGCCCGTGGACTGCTGGGCCATCGGTGTCATAATGTACATCTTGTGAGTACAGCGATGGGGCTGCAGGCGCTGGGATCCTGGCTTTTGAAGGTGGGGGGCTAGCTGAGGATGGGGATGGCAAGAGACTTGGCCAGGGAGCAGAAGATGGGCTTGGTGGTGTGATGTTCCCCTCCTGCAATCTCATGTCACCCCAATTCTCCAGTCCTGGGCCCTCACTTACCCCATTTTGCTGTGTGAACCCCACTTCTGGGTCAGCTCACACCCAGCCTCCTACATGTAATTGGTCTCTTACCTAGTGGAAGAGCGCTCTGACCAGCCACTCATGGAATAGAGCCCCAGCAACACCCCCAATCCCAAATGTAACCCTAAGCACTACCATCTTGCAGGATTCAGTGCTGCCCCCACCCTCAAAGTTTGTTTACATTTGTCCATCAATTTATCAAAGAAATCGTTATGCACCAGCTCTGCCACTCCGAGTGAGGTCTCTGCCCACTCTTGATCCACATGCACTGCTTTAACTAAAACAACAAATAAGTTTATTGACTAAAGTAAGATTTTAAGTGATTATTAGTCAGAATAACATAAATCCAAAGATAATTAAATCAAGAGACTAATAGTAAGTCAAGGAGTTAGTTACAACCAAATAAAAGATTGCTCGTACTCTAAGCTACTGTTTCAAGTCTGTACTCAGCCTGCCGTACAGGTTGGCTGCAACATATCTTGCAGCCAGACTCCTGTTCCCTGTGGGTAGGTGCCAGTCCTTGATGTTGCTTGGGAGCCAGATTCCAGGCAAGAGCCCCTAGACAAGGGGGCCTCTTTCATTTAACAAGTTTCCTCGACAACCCCTGGGGTCAGGTGATCGTCCATGTCCAGCAATGGGTGTGATTTCTTCCACTTGAGCCAAAGTGTTCACAGTTGCTCGGGTCAGTCCATTGTTCCTGTATGCAAGTCTCTGCTGGATGTGGAAACACAGCTTTATGTTTGTCTACATTTATTCAAGCCAAATGAGACACATATTTGGGGCCATGGCACAATAGAGTTTTATATCTGTACACATGTATGACATTGCAAGAAACATGCTATCATAATAATAATGTTCTCAGTGTGTCATGAGCATTCCAAAAACACCATACATGACCCACTTTGCATCAGACAATACACAGTTACTCTGTAAGGGTGACCATGAATGATAACACAGATCACACTACAAGGGTCTGTGTGGGGTGCAGCATGTCATAGGTAGTGGTTGGAGAGGTCAGGATGGGTTGGAGCCAGATGCTGAGGGACATGGGCAATGGACAGATAACAGGGCTGGAGAGCTGAGGATGGGGTGGAGGGATGACAGCCAGAGACAATATCCAGGAAACTAGCTGAGAGATGTGCCAACAAGCAGGGTCCAGGGTTGAACACCGGGGAAAGGAGCCAGAGATCAAGGGCCACAGAGGCCTGGGGAAGAGGCCAGAGACCGAGGGCAGCCTGGAATGCCCATAGGTTGGTAGTGATTGGTTAAGTCAAGCTGAGATGTCACCAACGCTGGGGCAGGCCAGCTTATGCTCACTGCCCCGACATTCTCGCCCCACGCAGGCTGTCAGGGAACCCACCCTTTTATGAGGAGGTGGACGAGGACGACTATGAGAACCATGACAAAAATCTGTTCCGCAAGATCCTGGCCGGTGACTACGAGTTCGACCCGCCCTACTGGGATGACATCTCACAGGCGGGTGAGACTCGCTAACCTGAGCACACTGCTGGGCAGCCTGGCGCCTAGCTCCAGGGCTGTGGGAGGGGTCTCCAGAGTTCTCCCAGTTGCAAACCCAGTCTCCAGAGCAAGCAGAACAGAGGAGCCCATGTGGGCAAGCTTCACCCCCATGAGGACACCCTGCAGGGCCCCCTTCTGCACAGACTGGACCCTCCCCTTCTCCCTAGAGCGGGGAGTGGAATGAAAATACCAACTGCTGCCAGTCCTGTTTTATAGGGACCCTGGCTCCATCCTCATATTGCCTCTGCCAGTCCTGTTCTATAGGGATCCCAGCCCCATTCTTATCCAGCCCAAGCCACTTCTGTTCTGTGGGATCCCAGTCTGCTCCCCCACTTCAGCCAGTCCCATGGGGGACAGTAGGTACCCAGGAAGTGACATCTCTGGAGAGATGGGTGTATGGGAAGCAGGGTGGAGCGTGCTGGAGCCTGCTGTAGGAGTGACACTCCAGCCCAGGTTGCCCTAGGAAAGGAGTTCAGTAAGAGATGGCCGAGCATTCTCCATGACCCTTCCCCTGGGTAGAGTGGTGAGTAACCTGGCATGGCTGTTTTGTTCTCCCTGCCCTGCACAGCTCAGAAGAGACCCCTGCAACAGAGCAGCCAGCCATGGGGAGAAGGAGCCTGTTTATCCTCAGTTTTGGGCTCCTTCTTTCCCCTCCATTCTCCACCAGCCCCAGCTCCTCCAGGGAGGAGAGCACGGATCTTTCTTGAGCATCCACCGTCCCTTCAGGTCATGCCCCACCCAGCATGGCCAGCCTGAGCTCTAAGCAGCTTCCTCCTGCTCTTTGTTTCCACAGCCAAGGATCTAGTGACCCGTCTGATGGAGGTGGACCAGGACCAGCGGATTACAGCAGAAGAAGCCATCTCCCACGAATGGTGAGGGGTGAGGGGCCTTCTCTTGCCAGGAAGGACCCTGGAGGGATGGAGGGGACCTGGGCTGGTATCCTAGGAGTTGTGGGTGGGGGCATGAGAGCCCAGCTCCAATGGACCATGACAGGTCAGCCTGCTGGAGGTCACCAAGGTGAGTGGAAGGAGCTCCCAACAGGCCCCCTTGCCTAGTGGGGTGGAGCAGAGCAGGGTGGACGTCTACATGCAGGTAGGCATTGGCATGCATTTCCGCTTCCAGGATTTCCGGCAACGCCGCCTCGGATAAGAACATAAAGGATGGCGTCTGTGCTCAGATTGAGAAGAACTTTGCCCGAGCCAAGTGGAAGGTATGTCACCCTGGCCCTGCACAGAGCCCCCCCCCCCCCCCCCCCCCCCCCCCCCACCCACCGAGTGCCCTGGGAGCAGTGCAAAGGGGAGATCTGCTCCACGACTCACTCACCCCTGCACTTTAGTCTGGCCACTCAGGATAGGGAGCGGAGTCTCGGGGGGAAGGGGCTGGCCTAGGATTGCAAAGATCAGCATTCGGTTCCTGGCTGACCGATTCCCTGGGCCAGTCGCTGTATCTACCCATGTCTCAGTCCCCCTCTTAGGCACTGGCATGTGCAGTGAGAGGATCTCACCATGATGAGTGCACGAAGATAGGCAGGTCAGGTGAGAACCCAGACAGAGAATTCTCCAGCTGCTGCCGGGCCACTGGTCTGCACACAGGCAGTGCCAGGAAACAAACCTGTTAGCAGGCAAAGCTGCTCCTGCTGCAGTCTTAGCTCCATTGCAGTGGTGGCCAGGGAAGTGCCTGGAAAGGATCCCTCAGGGTGAAGGGCCCCAGAGGAAAGTAGGCGATTAGTATGCCCAGAGAAGGCTTGGAGTGAGTGTTTCCAGGCTTTCTTGCCACTGGGTTTCTTTTCTGTTTAACCTGAACTCTGTGGTTCTTGGCTGTGTAATGCTTGGTTCTCTGATCAAACCTTCTGATAGCCAGCTCCTGCCAGATCCAGCATGGAATGCTGCCTCAATTTCCCTAGAGTTTTAGTTCTTCACTGACCCCCATGCTGGCCCATCATTGCAGTGATAAGTCTGGATAAGTCTGGAAAAGTCGCTCCTTCTGGGGGAATCAGCCCACATCCCCTTAACAGCAGGGGTCACTGCATCCCCTGACAGGGCAGCAATCTGGGGAGAATCCATGCACACCCACTGCTGCGGATTTCCAAAGTTCTAATAACAGGGCTGTCAACCCCCCTTAGTCCAAGCTATGCTGTATTCCTCTCCCCTTTCCCTATGCTTCCAGCCCCCTAGGCTGACTGGCCAGGGCTGCTCTCCTTAGGGTCTTCTCCAGGCTGCCTGGCCTCCCTAAACCACAGGCCTGCACCTCTGTCACTCATTTTCTCTGCCTGGGAAGCCCAGCAAGCTAGGTTTGGCCCAGCCTCTTTAAAGGTCAGGCTCAGACACAGACACATCCCCCAAGCAGAGTATTGACACTGAAAAGAAGCTCCACAAAGTCCACAGAGGGCTTCACTTCCACAGTTGACTGGGCATGGTCAGCACCCAGACACTGTGGTGACAGGCACCTGGTCAACACATAAAATGTAGCTGGACCCAGATGCATTGCTCAGGAGGGTGGAAAATATCACACTCAAGGGTGGTTGATAAGCTGACCAAACCCTGGTGTAGACCCTTCTGATGACCTAAGTCCTAACTTCTACAGCAGTGGGGAACCCCTGGCATTGATGGGGGCAGTGTGAGCAATGCAGTGCTCCAGCAGGGAGGCTGTTGCACTCGTGGTGTAGACATCACCTGAATCTCCAGCCAAAGAGCCTGGCTCTAGCCAGCGCGAGCAGTGTTTGTTTGGGCAGGGGGTGGAAAAGTCAGGGGCAGGCAGAGGGGCATGGAGCAGTGTGCGGGATGGAGGGGGGAGCTCACTGCCAGGGTAGGGGGCCGGTCGGCGACAGTGTCGCCTGGCACTCAGTGACTGACAGGATCCCTTCCCTTCCCCGCAGAAAGCCGTGCGAGTGACCACACTCATGAAACGGCTCCGTGCACCCGAGCAAGCGGAGCCAGCCCAGCCCGCCCCGCCGGCTGCCACCGCTCCGCCGGACAGTGCTGCAGCACCACTCCCCGCCGCCGCACCTGACAGTGCCATCCCAACCGTGGGACCCCCGGCCACGTGGAATGGAGAAGAAGCTGCCGCCCCCAACGCCACCCCCGAGGCCTGGGCCGAAGAGACCGGCTGAGCAGGAGGGCCGGGGTTGGGGCAGCGCTGGACCTCTCATTGTACATAGTCACTGGCATGGTATCCAAACCTTCCCTGGCTTTCCGTCCCGGCTTTCAGAGCGGGGCCCCATCCATCTCTGCTGTGTGCCTGTCTGTCTTACTCTGTCTGCCCCCAGCTGCGCTTCAGCAGAGAGCTTCTATTTTCTATGTTCCTGAGCCTGGAGCAACCTGGTAGGCCCAGACAGACAGACAGATGCAGAAGCAGAGCCCCTTGCATGGAGTTCTCTCTCGCTCCCCCTTTGCTTTGCTTTTCTCTGTCTCCTTTGGTGGCTTTGTTGGTTTCCTTTCCTCACTGGAGGCTGCTCACAAGCGCCTTCAGTGTGTCCAGTCACTCATCCCCCATCACTGGGCCGGAACAGGGCAAGCTGGCACATCAGGATCCAACAGAACCACCCTCCTCTGGGACTGAGCTCTCCACTGTGTTGTGAGAGGGAAAGGAGGGGCCAAGGCGAACCCCTCCCAGGATGCTGCTCAGGGTATCTGTGCACAGCCTAGACATGTTGTCTCTGTGCACAGCACCCAGCATGTGTGTGTGTTGCAGGAGATGTGACTCACTAGGTTTCAGACAGTATTCACCCTAGGCCCATCACAGGGCCTGCACACAGATCCAGTTGTGTGTCCATACCCTGTGTGTGCGTGCATTTGTGCATATACAGCTGCATTTATGTCAATTGCAGAGTACCAGTCTCCATAGTGGGGGCCTTCGTGCATTTCCATGTGTGTCTGTGATTGTGCCTTGGGGGTACGAATGAGTCTGGGGGGGGGGCGTGTACATGTCCTCACATGTATCCCTGGGTGAACAAGTGTGTGTGCATTGGGTGCATTCACTGAGGGTGGGAAGAGAGGAGACCCCCAGGCCATAAGGGAAGGATGTGAGCAGCAGCTAAACTGAGTTGTCCAGAGGGGTGGGGAAAGGGAGGTGGGGAGGGCTCGAGATTCAGGCGCCCTAGGGCAGAGACACTGCTCTTATACCCCAGATAAAGTGGTGCTGCTTCCCCTGCCATCGCTGGCACCAGGGGGCTCCCCGACCCCTGCCCATTGGCTCCCATTGAGTTTGCTTGGAGCTTAGGGCCTAGCTACAGCAGCCATATGTAGAGCAAGTGGTCTGTGTATCCCTGTAACAGTGGCAACCAGCCACAGGGGCTGCAGACCTGCCTTCATCCCTGTGGGTGAGGGAGACACCTGAGCACTCAGGCCCAGTGGGCAGCGCTGCCTCACTCTGTCCAGGTAGACAGTGGTGGCATTCTGTATCTCCCTTGTCTGCATCCAGTGCCCTGGGCCCATCCAATCCAAGGGGGCTTTCTTGGCTGTCATTCTGGATTGTGGCCCCCTGAAGGGCTTTGGTCCCCTGCCCCTACCCTGAGCTGATGGTTTGTGGAAGCGGGGCCGGCCTTAGGAAAAATCATGCCTCTGATGTACTTGTAGGTTGGCACCCCGGCCCTGCTGCCCTACCCCTCCATTATCCCTTGGTCAGCTGCTAGCAGTGCAGTTTTTTATCACTTTAGGGTGGGGATGAGCACTGATTGGACAGCGAGGCTGTCAATCAGCATGGCCCAGTACAAATGTGGAACAGAGCAGTGCCAAGGAGTTGGGATGTTTGGTGCGTATTCAATAAGCTGCTCCCCTGACTTCAGGATGCTGTCATGCACATCCACCCTTTGCCCCGAGCTCCCTTCCATACCCTCACACCCAGGCCTGCCCGGCTCCTTGCCCCTTCACTCACCAGTGGCCAGCACTGTGCAGAACTCTAGCAGCAGAGGTCTGGCCTTGTCCTGTCTCCAGCCCCACTCTAGTGCCCAGCACAAGGAGACTGGCTTTGGGCTTGCTGGGTGCTGCTCTGTTTGGGGCTACGGCAGTGGAAAGGGTTTGGTTTCAGCTGTTGCTAGGCCGAGTCTTGGGTCCTGCTCCTGTGCAAGAAAAGCTTTGTCTTGTTTCCTGAGTCACTTGACATTTACCAACCAAACATTCTAGAGCACTCAACACTCAGAAAAGTTCTGGATCATACTGGAGGAAAGCACCCAGCATCTCAGGCATCCTCCTTGTGAAGATCTCCTAGATCACACCACATGCTTGCCAACACGTTATCTAGATTGCCGCCACCATGTTGAGGCTCCAGAGTATCCCCTGTGAAACCTCATAGGGGCTCTAATGCACTCCAGAAATGCTGCCTGCTGATGGAATGCATGGTCTAGAGCTTGGATCATGATCTATCCAGTCCCTCCCCTGCCCCAGTGAATCAGCCACTAGTTTGGCATAATCCCTCCCTATGCTCCAGCTCAAAGGTCTAGATGTAGGGCCCATGGTAGCTGTGGATGGGCTTGCCTACCTGCTCCGAGGTGCAGGGTGCTGGTCATGCTGGCCATCAGTTCTTTGGAGGGTAGGGGAGAACAGTCCAGATGAGAGCCCTGTGACAGCTGCTCAGCTCCGCTCACTTGATGAGGGCCCCTCAGGTATACCCCCATGGTCAGGCTGGTCCTTCAGTTCTCTGTGCCCTCTTCCCCTGGTCCCAAAAGGAACACAGGAGTGCAGTCCCAGTCCCACTGGCAAGGACCTGCAGGGTTGACCTGCCCTTACTAGGGTCCTCTTCCCAGGGCCTGTTCCAGAGCCCTCCTAGCTCTGCCACTCTGGCTTTACTTTCCCCTTCTCCTTGATTCGCAGTTGCATGTTTGTAGGGTTGAGTTCTGTCCATGAAATGTTTCTTTCCACCACGCCCACCTGGAAGCTCCTGTGTGATCGCTGCACTGTACCACTGGCAAATAAAGACCTTCTGAGGACAAACCGAGAAAGCACCAGCCCCCCTGCTCTGTCTCTTTGTCTGACCTGTACTGAGCGCTTCCTGCCCAGCCACCTATAGCGTCTCCCACTGTGCTCTCGATCTAAGCTGGAGCAGACTGGGTGGGACACAAATGCCCTGGGGGCTGGAAGGAACAAGGGGTAAGGGGTGTCGAGGTGCAGCTAATTCTTGGCGATTCCTCCCCTGCTAAAATACAACCTCTCTCTCATCTGGGCAGGCACTGGACTCCATGTGATTGCCAATATTCTATACTTGGGTGGTTGGAGCCAGCCTGCACCATGAGGGGTGGGGAAATTCTGCTGGGAATAAGGCAGGGTATGGTGCTAGAGAGGGGACAATGGCAGGTTTTAAAGAATGGGAGCCCACCTAATAACCCGTGCCTGCTTCAGGGTTGGGGAGCAGCTCCCCTCACAGGCACTGATCTCATGCAATGGGTCACAGAAGCCCCGTGGGGCAACAAGGAAATGGGATCTACTCATCAGCTACTCCCACTCTTCCCCTCTTCGAACTGATGTTTCCCAGAATTTTTTGCACTGTTCCCTACAACGCTTCATAGGTGGGTCTGTGGGAAGTAAGATGGTTTGGCTGGATCTCCTGGCACTTGAGCAGACAATGACCCCCAACAACTGAGACGGTCTGCTACAGCTGGAGCTGTCTGTGGACAGTCATGGGGAGATGTGTGAGTGACATTGGAAGACCCAGAAAAACTGCGGTTCTGCCACAGCTGAAGGCTGAGATACCAGTGATGGATGGGACACATCCAGCACAGGCCAGGCGAGTGGCCCTTTCAAGTCCTGTCGTGGGGCGAATGCTGACATGGCAAATAATGCCAGATTCAACACACACACAGAGCAAGCGGTTGAGACAAAGCTCCTCTGAAGCTCTGTTGCCCCAACCTTCTCCTCCATTCAGAGCCCAGTCACATGCGCTCTTCAGAGGACAAGGTCTACCCCGACAGCATGAGCCCATAGGTGCCAGCTTTAGGGACTGGCTGCAGTCATCTGAATTGATCAGGAGCTGCTAACCTCAGCAGTGTTAAGCATGGTTAGGCGATGGCTGGGTGACTTCTGAGAAAATCCTTCCAGGAAATAGTCGGAGAGGCTCAGTAGGGAGTGCCTACCAAAACCCCTGCCTCAACAGGGTGCTGTGGGCACCCAATGTGTTCTCTATTACTAGGGTTGTGAAGCTAAGCACCTGATCAGCTGTGGTCATTATAGCTCTCATGGCACCATTCACACAGTATGAACAGAGTGTTGCTGACCAGATTCCAATTATGCAGCTGCATTCTACCTACAGCTCGTGTGTTCCACCCAAAAGTGGCTGCATTCCAGTTGTGGGTGAAGTAGTTTCTGCATATTCCACATGCCATACCCTAGATCCAGCCACAGGCCTGGCATGGCTAGCTGTTCCTGCTAAAATGTGAAGTAATTAAACTGTTAACTGAAACTTAATGATGATATCCCTGGTGACTGTAGTTTACGAGCCCCTAGAAGAGACCCATGCAGCCTGTTCTGAACCAAGTCACACTGGAAGCTTCTCTTCCCAGCCTGAAAGCTATAAACTTGATGTATTAAGATGGAGATTCACAATAACTGCTGGAGATACCACAGAAGTGGCAGCTTCCCACACCCCCTCACCTCCAAGCTGCTTCTCAGCTTTCCTCCCTTGTAGCCTGCCCCAGAACACTCTGCCACAGAGAGGTCCGCTAGAGCCCCCTGTGCTGGACTGGTGTCATTATGCAATGAAGTGGTTCGCAGTCTGGCATTTTGCAATGAAGTGGTTCGCAGTCTGGCATTTTGCTTGCCTCCTTGCTGTGTTGGGATGACCACCTCCCTGGCCATTGCACTTTTCTCTCTGCTTTGCTGTCTGCCCAGCAGTGAGGCCAATCTATCACTCTCAGCAGCCCACCTGGACACCACCATTCCTCTCTGAGCAACCCATGCTCTTGGAGTTGTGGCTCTGCCCTGTCCTCTTTGCAACTCATATCCTTGTGTCACTTTATGTAGGTCTTTATTCAGCACCTGCGCCTGCAATCAGATCTACTCACAGACCCCCTGTGCCAGTGAACTGGGGCCCATGCTAGCAGATCCGAATTGTGGTAGACAACTTAAACAATTAACCAACAAGGATTCAAGCAGCACTACCTTTATTAATCGCTTTTTGCAAAAAGAGGGTGTCCATAGTAAATAGGCACACCTTTGAATTGAATTTTACCATTATTTAAAGCCTATACCCGGCCGCAAGATCCCTCCTCTTTGTTTCAATTGGGTCAGAACAAGAGAGTTTACAGTCTTCCGAATCCGCCTACTACATACATCCTATGACCATTATAATGAGCAATGACCCCTTCAGGGGTGGTAAAAGTAATATTTATGAGTTCATTAAGCATGCGTAAAGAAAGCAAGAGTTTAAAAGTTAGAGGTAAACAGGTTATGTTGATTTCACATTCCTGATGAACTTCTATGCCAGACATCCTTTTGTCTTAAGACATTACTTTGTCCTGAGGAGATTAGGGCTTCTCTTTGGTTTTCTGTGGAGACTATCAATGCTTGTTAAGTGTCTGTGGAGGCTACAATTAAGCTTGTTACTTACAATCCCTACTTTTCTTTTTTTTATACCTTTGTAGGCCTACACAATACAGATGTGTATAAACTGTTTATGTTATGCTATAAGATTGTTTTAAAGTAAGAACTTCGTCTACCTTTTTGGTCTTTTGACTTGATTGTTTCATTTGACTGTGAATAACTTATTCTGACCAACTTTAACCTTTAACACTCTCAGTATCAAATATAAAATTTAGGAATAGTGTGGGGTCCTGATCCAACACCCAAATGTTCTGGTTCTGTGGATCCTGCCAAGACTACGCCAATGTGACCGGGGCCTTCTGGGATACCTTTTTGGACGTGCAAAAATCAGGGCAAGCTGCAAAACCGGGAGCCAAACTCCCCAAACACTGATGGGTGGTACTTAAACCAGTCTTCCTATCAGTCACAAACAGGGTTCTGGTTCCCCACACTGGGTACCAAGACATTTGCCCAAAATAGAAACAGCTCCCTTTATTGCACTCCAGCTCCTTTGGCTTCCACCTAGCCGCACAGTCCCTTAAAGATATAGGTTCTCCTGACCCCAAAGGGCCAGCCACAGCACACAGAACAATATAGGTTTGGATCTTACCCAAAATACCACACTGGTGGCCAATCCTTTAGCAACTACAACTAAAGGTTTAATATAAGAAGAAAA
>ML688485.1:1147912-1167950 GCA_007922175.1 Pelusios castaneus
GCTTGTTAAGTGTCTGTGGAGGCTACAATTAAGCTTGTTACTTACAAACTGCAGGTTGCTCCAAGCTGCTAGGTCAGCAAGTCAGGACTTGCACACTTATGTGGGTGTTAAACAAATGGTATGTAAGAGATGGGCAGTGTGTCAGGAGAAGCTGGGGGGTCTAGGTGTCTGAGTAAGAGTCAGCTGGGACTTTGGGTGCCCACAAAGTCAAGGGAACACATGATGTTCCTGCTGAAATGCTTGGCAGGGGCCATCTGAGACTTGCTGACCAAATCACCAGCATTAGATTTCAGAGCTAACATCCCCTCAGAGATGGGTGGCACAGATTGCACCTTCCCCAGCTCTAGCACTAGGCTTTCTGCAGATCTGGTCAAACACGGTAGGGTCGAGAACAGGCCACAGGTGCCAGGTGTTCCTCACAAGGCTGGAGACAGGACTGGATAATGGAAGATGAGACCCTTCAGTGCCACACAGGAGATCAATTGCACCTCATCCCACAGGCTCCACCCCCGAGTCTGCAGGCCACCCTAACCCATATGCTCCACCCCCTGAGCCTGTAACACTACCCTTCCTATAGGCTCCACCCCATCCCACATGCCCCCTCCCCTCCGGGCGTTCAGCGGCGGAAAGACGTGGGCCTAGGCGGGGCGGGAGCTCGCTCATATCTTAGCCCCACCCACAAAGCGCCCGCCGGACGGGAGAGGAACTTGGGGAAGCCCGCCCCGCCCCCTCATCAGCCCTGGAGCGCGTCTGGCGGGGTCTCGCGCCTTTCTCGCCTGCGTCAGTTCCGGCCAGTGCCGGAAACGGCCACGTGAGGAGCCAAATTTGAACAAGGTAACGCGCTACGGCGGGCCGATGCGGACTGGCCCCTCCCCCCGCGGCGGGAACCGACTGAGCGACCTGCCTCGCCTCTCACCCCGCAGAGTTGCCAGCCTGGCTGCGCTCCGGCCCCGGCAGTGAGCGGCCGCCCGCCCGTCCTGACTTTCGGGCCTGGCGTTCGCTGGGGGCGGCCCCTCTGCAGCTGCTGTGTCCCCCCTCCTACGCCGAGTCCCTGGCGCCCTGCGGCCCCGAGGATGCCCATTCGCGCCCACTGCACCATCTGCTCCGATTTCTTCGACAACCAGCGGGATGTGGCCGCCATCCACTGCGGGCACACCTTCCACCAGGAGTGGTGAGTGGGGCCAGATAGTCTTTCTGAATTGCGATCTCTGAGCTCTAGCCTCCTCTCCCGCCCTGCCGTTCGCAGAGGTAGTTGAGGGGGACGTGGAGAAAGACAGACGTTGGTGGCTGGCTGCTCCTTGCTTTTTGAAGGGGAGGGTTGACAGAGTTAGGCCTTGTCTACACTCTGAAAAGGAAATCGACCTAAGGTAGGGTGGCTTAAAGCCACCACTGTAATTACAGCAGTGGCTGATGTCCACACTGCCCTTGGATTAGTGGAGTGCCTCCTCCCCAGAAGTACTTCACTGACCTCAGGGACAGTGTGATGAACTGAGACACCAGCTCTGACCAGGCACCTACAGGCTCCCCAGTTCCCTGTGAGTTGCCTCCCCCTCCCTCCTTCCCCCTCAGCCAGAGCTTCTCAGTTCCCACCCCTCTGGGCCAAACGTGATGGCCATGTCAACTTTACATTCAGCTGTGTAATTGACAAGCTTCCCTGGATGGGGGCAGGTGTAGAATCATCCGGACTTCTCACCCTGGCTCCCAGCAGACAGCAGAGATTAGCAGCCTGGACTTCTTACCCCTTTCCCACCTGGGAGCAGGAAGTAACTCTGTAGGCTCCCAGCTAGGAGTGGGAACTAGCTGCCAGGGCTTAGAGCAATGAAATTGACAAGAATGGAGCCTGATCTCTGATGTAAGGAGGACAGTGTCTCTATGTTCACAGTACATCACTCAAAGCTGAGGAAAGCCCCACACCTCTTGTTGAGGTGGTTTTTTTTTGTTGACAAAACAGACTGCTGCAGTTCTGTTGGTGGGGGTTGGTTGCAGTGTGTACACAACCTCAAAGCTGTCTTCAGTTGACAAAACTCTCTAGACCAGGCCTGTTCATCACCGAAAGTAGGGCTTTTCCTGTTTGTAGGACTAAAATAGCGGACAGTACTGTGGCTGGCTTTGAGATACCTTGGTGCAGTTGTGTGTTGGGAGCACATGAATGATGGGGGCTGTAAACCAGCAGAGTTGTCGGGGCTGAGAACTGCAGTGGTGGAAGGGAGTGCAGTTCTGCCAATGCAACCCAAATTGAGCAGTGTGGGAAACCCTGTGTGGTTCTTGGCCAGACAGTGCCTTATAGTCAACAGAAGTCAAAAGCACTTGCATTGTTTTAATATATGTTGTAATATTTTCTAATATGGCATATTTGAGTGATGGCTCTCCAAGTACTTTTTGAATATTAAAGTCCCCCAGTGCCACCATGGGGTGGGTAGATACCTCACCTTCCCATTTTATGAATGGTGAAACTGAGGCAAAGCTGATGTTAGCTTGCCCAGGATCACTGTGAGCCAGTATCAAATTTGGGACTAATCAAATCCCACTCCTATGCTTTTAACACTTTTAAATTACAGGAAACAGAGATTAAGGCCATCAATGTGCAGATTTAAAGGTACCTTTTTGCAGGTGTTGATTCTTAGGTGTTAAATTGAAATTTATTTTTACTTTAAGATGGAGAGAGGCCACTCACACTAAATGTGTCTGTCTGCCCCAGGCTCTCTCCTCTTTTTGAAAGAGCTTTTTTTCATGGTGAACCAAACTAAGATTCTGTACACTAAGAGTCTAGTGTCACTTCTTGGCTTCTGTGATTCCCCCTGGGAAGTCTTATTTCTGAGTTTCTCTTGACTGCCAGACAAATAATCTGGGTAACTAAATATCCTCTTTCCTTGTAGTAGCTTCCTTCCCTTGTAAAACAAACACCTTTGCTGTTCAAGTCTTTCTCTTCCTCATTTCTTTCTTCCACCTTGTGATGGTTTTGTGCTTTGTCTGTTCCCTCGGCCTTCCACGTTTCCCTCTTTCTCTCCCCTAAACTTCCTGACTCTCCTCCTAGTTTAGGATTTTTTACTTTGCTGGAGGAATGTACTAGAATGAAATGGGACTGTAACTTGCAATGAACTTAACACAGATGTGTTGCTGCTCCCTCCCACTTCAAGCATTTTCCTTCCCTGTCTGTGGTCTTGATTTCCTTGCCTGTTCCATCAGGGATGATGCTAGTGTGTTGTTCCTACACAAAGTGTTTGTCCATCTGCTCTAGAAGGAGCAGCATCAGACTGAAGATGAAACAATCTTAATCAATTCCATGCTTTTCTTGGAGTTGCTGACCCACTCAGTCGATCTGGAAAGAGAGAACTGAGGTGGCAAATTTGCTGCCATCAGTGTAGACTTGGTCTACTGGGGGAGGGGGGAAGGAGTGTGTGTATACCAGGGCGCACTCATCCACACCAAAATTAATAATCCTGGGAGTGGATGGTTACTGACTTCAATAAAAGAACTTCTGAGGCATAGTCATAGAAGATGGGGTTGGAAGGGACCTCAGAAGATCATCTTGTCCAAACCCCTGCTCAAAGCAGGACCAACGCCAACTAAACCATCCCAGCCAGGGCTTTGTCAAGATGCACCTTAAAAACCTCTGAGGATGGAGATTCCACCACCTTCCCAGGTAAACTATTCCAGTGCTTCACCACCCTACTTGTGAAAAGTCTTTCCTAATATCTAACATCTAACCTAGACTTTCCCCAACTTTGCTCCCATGACTTTGCTTAGTTATGTTTTTAGAGAAGAAGTAAGGGTAATGGTGCCCTTTGGATCTTACAGGCTAAGCCAAGTATTTGCCACCATTAAACACACAGTTCTTATTGTGCTCAGGACACAATTCCTAACGTGAGAGTGGATTTTCTTCTCCACATGCTGTTCTCCTGGAGAACTTAAAGCATGTCACAAACAGCCTCCATTGGATACAAATTAGATTTATTCCTCTGCCTCCTAATAAGTTATCAATGTAGCCCTTTATTTGCAGCCTTTAAACTAGATGATCTTAAATGTAACAACTCACTGTATTTTTTTTTTTTTCCTCTTTCTCCCTCAGTCTGGTCCAGTGGTTTGACACTGCACCAAGTCGGACCTGTCCACAATGCAGAATCCAGGTAAATCCTTTTCCTGACTAAACACTGTTTCTCTCCATCGCCATGCTATCTCACCAGCTCTGTCAGAGCTCAGGTTGAGGGCACAGCATTAGCTCAGGGAGGTGCTGATGGCATGCAGGGCAAGACTGTTGCCTCTCAGTCACTGTCAGACTGTGCTGGGCATGGCTGTTTACATTCTAGCAGAGGGGCTGAGGATTGCATGGGCCATGGAGACAGAAACCCTCCCTCAAAGCCTCTCCAGGTTACATTGGGGCACAGAGAGAAACATGGAGTCTTCTAGCCCTGCAGAAATGCACTCTGCCTGAGTCCCAAGGCAACAGTCCCCTTCTGCAGCCAGCAGGAGGGGAACCACAGACCACTTTGAAAGCCTCCATGGGCCACTGATAAGGAACCACTGCTATAAGGACAGAGGCCTTCAGGGCTTTTCAGTGGCAAAACTTCAATAGCACCAGATTGTCGTCCTGGAAAAGAAGAGAGGCTGGGGGAGTTAGGAAATAAATGGAGCCTGAGACTTGTCTTACAGTACTATCTAGGTGCCCCAGCTGAGATCTGGATTCCATTGTGCAAGGTGCTGCACATACATATAGTAAGCGACAATCCCTGGTCTGAAGCATTCAGCCAAACCAGAGGTAAATTAGACAAATGGTGCGAGCCAGGAAGGGTTCTCTCCCTTTTGCAAACAAGGAACCAAAGCACAGAGATTCAGTGACTCACTCGTGGTTACCTGTGGAGGCTGGGCAGTGCCAGGAACTGAACCCCATAACATGATTCTCATGCCCCATGTTAGTCATGGTCAGGACTGGTGGTCTTCGTCTGTGCTAGGCTGTGTTGGCTATAATGGGTGCTGAGTTACACAGATTGCAGCCAGCATGTTAATTTTAGAGGTGTGCGCCTGCCTTTTTCTTTCTTTCTTTTCAAGGTCCTGGCCTTGTTTCTTCCCTGACTTGTTGATTCCCTCTATTCTTCACCGCCTCTTACATCTCTGTGTTACCATGGAATTCTTGCGAAATAACATCTTCTGTAGCAGTAACTATGCAATTAGCTGGTGTCATGACTGCATATAATACTTAAAATACAAAGCTGTAACGGCATGGGGGAGTGGGGAGAATGATCGCATTCAATTACAACACCCTCTACATACGGGGAGCAGCGCATAGTTCTGCGCTTGGATTTGGCACTATGCGAGTTCAGCGTCAGCTGCTGGGTACGAGCTGCCAGAGAACAAGCTGCTCTTGACTCAAATGCCTGAATCTTTCTGTCAAAATTCCAGGATCTAGCCTGGAATGATCACTCCAAAGCGTGATCTTGCCGTGGAGAAGTTAGCAACACGAATGGACTGCCACCAGCCAGCCCGCATGTGACCATCTTGTGATGGGACAGTCACCTGCTCCCATTGTAGCTGTCTCCCCAGCAGGAAAGGCTCTCCCTGCATTTCCACACTCATCCTCTCCCATGTCTCACCTAGGTCAGCAAAAGACACATCATCAGTAAGCTGTTCTTCGATGTTGCCCTGGAGGAGCAGGCATTACTGGATGCAGAAAGCCTACAGGTATTCTAGCTGAGTTGTCTTAACAGCAGCCTTGAGCCACAGTCTGCCCCACTGCCTGCTGGTGGGATTGCTAAACAGCCTTGAGCTTCGAAGCTGGATCTCTCTGTTCATTCTCCTGTTCACTTCTCTGCTTTCTGTCCTTATCCTCACCCACTCAGCTCTGCCTGCAAAACACCTTCACGTGGTGCTTCACAATGGTCCCTGCTTTTCTCAAATGAGGAAGCCAACTCCACCCCTGAAGCCCTTCCCATGTGTTAGAATTCTTCAAACTACCATTATTCTTGAGGCTCCTATTAAGAGCCCTTAATTGTCCCGTGGTAGTGGGAGATAGGACTCCCTCCATCCTTGGCTTTAGGAAAACTGAGTTCTACCAAACCAATTAGCAAACCCTAGAGCACAAGGGCACAGGAGAATGATCCCTTAACTCTTTTGGAGAAGGGGCTATTAAAGGTGCACTCAGTTTGTTCACTTTATGCACTTCAGAGCCCTCTGTGTTTAGGTGAGTTGCTATTTCCCTATATACTCAGATATTTTTTCCCCGTTTGTGGGTCCTGCACACAGTGGGTGCAAGGAGAGACCTTCATAGATTCCAAGGGATTCATAGATTCCAGAAAGGACCATTGTGATCATCTAGTCCAATGGTTCCCAACCTGTGGCCCTCAGGATATTTCAGACTGGCCTGCAGCCCCCTTCCTGCTAGCTGCAGAAGGGAGCCACTGCCTGATTACCCAGGCAGAGCACATTGCTGGTGCAGGCTCCTTCCTGCAGCAAAGGGGACAGGAGTTCAGCACTCCCCTCCTCTTGGTTGTAGCAAGGAGCATGGTAATACGCTCATTTGGATCTGGAGCCAGAGGGAGAGGAGCACTGATCTCCTGTCCATTTGGCAGCAGAAGGGAGCCACTGCCTAGAGACACAGGTGGAATACATGGTTTCCCTGCTATAGCCAGGGGGTAGGAGAGCCTCTTCTCTGAACTCCTTCCCTCTGGCTGCAGTGGCGAGGGGGAAAAGGGGCTGCTGGCTGAGACTGATAGCACGTCAGATTTGTAAAAATATGGCCCTCAAGCCAGAAAGGTTAGGAACCACTGATCTAGTTTGACCAGTATCTCACAGACCACGGAACTACCCCAAAATAATTCCTAGAGCAGATCTTTTACAAAAACATCCGCTCTTGAGGTAAAGAGAGTCACTGATGGAGAGTCCACCAGGTCCTTTGGTAAATTGTTGCAATGGCTAATTATTTTCATCATTAAAAATTTACACCTTATTTCCAAGTAGCATCTGTCTAGTTTCAATCTCCAGCCAATACATCATGTTAGACCTTTCTCTGTTAGATTGAGGAGCCTGTTGTTAAATATTTGTTTCCCCTGTTGGTACTGATAGACTGGAATCAAATTACCCTTTAACCTTTTCTTTAAGATTGATCTCTTTGAGCCTATATAAGGCAGGCTTTCTAATCCATTAATTGGATGGTTCTTCTCTGAACCCTCTCCAACATCCTCCTTGTGGACCCCTGCCATGGATACTGTTCCAGCAGCATTTGCATCAGTTCAAATATAGAGATAAAATAAGCTCTCTGCTCCTAGTTTAGCTTTTTGTTGATGTATCATCCAAGGATCACATTAGCCCAGAGATGGGCAAACTGTGGCCTGTGGGCTGGATGTAACCCACAGGAGATTGTCATCAGGCTGCTGCTCCCCTCTCCTACCATGAAGGCCCAGTGGCATCCTGGCTGGAGCATGGTGGCTGCTTCCCTCACCTGGCCCCGCCTCTTCCCCCTGCCATGTGCAGTGGTAGCTATTCCCCTCTCCAGCCCACCTAGAGGCAGATGTGGCCCGCAGGCCAAAATGTTTGCCCATCTCCACGTAAGCCCTTTTTGCCACTGTGTTGCACTGGAAGCTCAATTCAGCTGATTACTACCACTGCTGCTCCCAAATCTTTCTCTGAATCACATTTTCCCATCATAGAGCCAGTTAATTACTTTTTAACCTATTTAATGTTAATTACTTTTTAAACCTATTTAATGCTATTAATGTTACATTCTAGTTATTTCACAGAATCATAGAATAATAGGGTTGGAAAGGACCTCACGAGGTCATCTAGTCCAACCCCCTGCTAAAAAGCAGGACCACTCCCCCTAAATCATCCCAGCCAGGCTTTTGTCTAACCGAGCCTTAAAAATCTCCAAAGATGGAGATTCTACCACCTCCCTAGATAGCCCATTCCAATGCTTCACCACCCTCCTAGTGAGAAAGTTTTTCCTAATATCCAACCTTGACCTCTCCAGCTGTAATTTGAAACCACTGCTCCTTGTTCTGTCCTCTGTTACCATCGAGAACAGCCTAGCTCCCTCCTCTTTGGAGCAACCCTTCAAGAAGCTGAAGGTTGCTATCAAATCTCCCCTCAGTCTTCTCTTCTGTAGACTAAATAAGCTAGTTCCTTCAGTCTCTCCTTATAAGTCATGTGCCCCAGCCCCCTAATCACTTTTGTTGCCCTCCGCTGGACTCTTTCTAATTTGTCCACATCCTTTCTGTAGTGGGGAGCCCAAAACTGGACACAGTATTCCAGATGCGGCCTGACCAGTGTCGAATAGAGGGGAATTATCACATCCTTCGATCTGCTAGCAATACTCCTACTGATGCAGCCTAATATGCCATTGGCCTTTTTGGCAACAAGGGCACACTGTTGGCTCATATTCATCTTCCCGTCCACCATAACCCCCAGGTCCTTTTCTACAGCGCTGCTACTTAGCTGATCGGTCCCCAGCCTGTAGCAGTGCATGGGATTTTTCCGTCCTAAGTGCAGGACTTTGCACTTGTCTTTGTTGAACCTCAGGAGGCTTCTTTCGGCCCAGTGTTCCAATTTGTCCAAGTCTCCCTGGATCCTGTCCCTGCCCTCCAGAGTATCTACCATTCCCCCCAACTTGGTGTCATCTGCAAACTTACTAACTTACTTGCCATCATCAAGATCATTAATGAAGATGTTGAATAGAACCGGCCCCAGGACCGACCCCTGGGGCACTCCACTCGTTACCGGTTGCCAACCAGACATCGAGCCATTGATTCCTACCCGCTGAGCCCGTTGATCTAACCAGTTTTCGATCCACCTTACGGTCCACTCGTCCAACCCATACTTCCTTAACTTGCCGACGAGAATACTGTGGGAAACCGTATCAAAAGCCTTGCTAAAGTCAAGGTATACCACGTCAACGGCTCTTCCCGCATCCACAAATCTAGTCATCTCATCATAGAAGGAAATCAGGTTGGTCAGGCACGATTTGCCCTTGGTGAATCCATGTTGACTGTTCCTGATCACTCTATTTTCCTCCAAGTGTTTATTTATCAAAACGTTGTGCAATACGAAGTCAAATGCCTTATAGAAGTTGTTTCCATCAACATGTACCTTTATAAAATTGGTTTATAATCTCATTTAAAAAAAATCAACGTAGCTTAATAGGATCTCTTTTCCATAAACCCAAGTTGATTGGCATTTAATTAACTATCCTCCTTTAATTCTTTATTAATCGAGTCCTACTGTCAGCTGCTCCATTATGTTTCTTGTGAACAATGTCAGCCCTGTAATTATCTGGGTAATCCCATTTATTCTTTTAAAAAATTGACACATTAGCTTTCTTTTGGAACTTCCCAAGAGTACTGAGACTTACTAAAAATCAACATTAATGGTTCAGCATGCTCCTCAGCCAGCTCTTTCAAAACTCTTGGATGCAAAATCATCTGTACCTGCTGATTTTAAAATGTCTATCTGTAGGAACTGCTATTTAACATCCTCCTGAGATTCTAGTGGAATGGAAAGAATTATCAAATGACATGACTTCCTCATCAGAGTCTTTTTCCCAAAACTCACATTTGACAAGGGACTACTTTTTGACAAGAGACAACCTATTTTTAGCACATTGAAATGGACCGGAAATCCGTTTAAACAAACAAAACATCACAGGAAAAGCTATATCTTTATACTTTCTCCATTAAAACAGAATCAGAGTAACGCTGATGCTCTGGTAACTGTGGGGAAATTGCTTTGATTAGGGATGTAGGTGCATGAATCTCTTGGTGCCAGTAGTGGGTGTTCAGCTTTTAGAAAATTCTAAATCCAAAGAGTTAAAGCAGAATATCATGGTGCTCTGCATTCTAGGCAGTAGTTTAGCACTGACAAAGTCCTACTTCTGCATATCTGAGTCAGCTGTTTAGAAAGAAAATCACCTTGATGTTGGTATGATGAAGTTCTTCTACCCTCTTGTGTTTAAAATCAATGTGCAGCAATTACCATAATTAGGATTGTCATGGCAATCCTGCTGTGTATTTCATGTGTGTGAGAAATGCAAGACACACTAACATAGGCAACATTGACAACAGTCCTGTGGCACTTTTAAAGACTAACAGATTTATTTATCGCATGAGCTTTCGTGGGAGAAAATCCCACTTCGTCAGACGCTTTGAAGATAGGAAAGTTACAGAGTGGTAGGAAATTAAGTGCAGGGGAGTGTATGACATAGCATCAGCTCAGGCTGTAACAGCAAATCAAAATAGGTGTTAGGATTCAAAACACTGGGGAACAGCACATAGAGGAGGGGGAGGTCAAATCACTTGTTGTAATGCGAGAAAAATCCATAGTCCCTGTTTAACCCCAAGACAACTGAGTCAAATTTGCATATAAGTTCAAGTTCTGCAGACTCTCTTTGAAGCTGTGATTTGTTATTCATCTGTTTCAACACAGCTATTAACAAGTCGTCAAGGGAGTGAGCAGGGAGATTGAAGTGTTCCCCTACAGGTTTTGCAGTGTTGCAATTTCTGATGTCAGATTTGTGTCCATTGATTCTTTGGCGCAGAGACTGTCCTGTCTGTCCAATATATAAGGCAGAGGGGCATTTCCGGCACATGATGGCATAAATCACATTGGTGGATGAACAGGTGAACTCTTGTCTTTCTACAATAGACTAACACGGCTACCCCTTTGGAATAGGTAACATTGTCCTCTTCAGATACGGCTAATAGATACTGAGGACTATAATGCATGTGCAGAAGAGATGAAAGCATCTTCTAAAAGCTGTCTAAATACGCATGCTAGCTGTGCCTGATATAGAGTCCTGACTGCCTTTGCAAGAGCTGGTTTGAGCACATGCTGGTTTGAATGAGTGGCGCTCTTACTGTGGGCTGGCTGGAAAAAAGATCTCTCTAGAAAAGCAATTTTTCTTGCCACTGACTTTTTTCTCACCCCTTCATGTTTCTTTAACATTGTTTCAGCTCTTTCTGGGGTCTAATGCTTGTTCTACCTAGCTTCCTCTTCCTGCTTGATTCTTCAGTGAAGTCTGGCTCCTGTGTTCCTAGACATCACTGTGAGGGAACTCTTTCTGCCCTACACACAGATACTTGAGATTAACCTGCCATGCCCATACAGAACAAATCTTGCAACTGCAGGAACAAACTCTTGGCTTCCTAGCACCCATCTTTGCTGATTAGCAAGATGTGGGACCCTTACTAGCAGAAGAGAACTCCAGGTAGTTTAATTTGTTTGACAGTGCTTAAAAAAAACCCAGTTTACAGTTTATATTAACAGGGCACGGAGGCAAGTTGAGCAATACAGTCACATTAAATGCTTCCCATTGCCCTGAAGTGTTTTCACAAATAGTTTAAATGTATAACATCGATCATCCGGAGGAAGATTAGCTTGCAGTATTTATGTGTATGACTAATTGTTTCATGTGCAGAATCATAAACAATCAGTATGAGGTGATGAAAAAACCCTCTGTTACACAGATCCTCTTCCTGTCAGTGCAGGATTAGCAAAGATCGAAGAGTTTCCTTTTCCCCTTGGAGGCTATTCTAAAGCCCCACATATCTACCTGTTGGAAAGCTTTTCCTCTTGTTCAGCCTTAATTTTCCTAGTCTTCTCCCATTGCTCTTAGTCTTTTTCTTCATGAGGAAATCGTCCAGAATAGACCCTGCCCCATGGACATTCTAAATCACTTTATTCTGGAATAATTAGTGCACTATGTGAGCATGCTAATTATTCCAGAATGGGATCCACTTGGGAAACTATTGAGCAATAGTTAGTTCTTGTCAATTTCCCTGTGTAACCAAGCCCTTAATTATATCCATGTGCCTCACACTAACTAGCCTCTTTCCATGCATGTTTACACCCTCAAAATAGTTACAAATTGTAAATCCTGTCTTCTGCTCCTCAGGCCTTAGTTGTCACTTAGCCAAGAGTCATTGTCGTCCCTTCAGCTCCCTGATGGTTTTTGTTGCTGCTCTCTGAATTCCTCCAGTTGTCAATATCTTTTTGGCAATGAGATGCCAGAATTGAACACAAGAGTCCAGGTTCCGTATAGAGAGAGGCTATTAGCTCTGACAGATGCCTCTGCGTATGTGGCATCAGCGTTGTGTTGGCATTTCTTGCTGTCAAGTTGCATTGCAACTCCTGTCCAGCTTGCTGTCTCCTATCCCCTGCAGGTGTCTCAGTATTACTGCCTTTCTCTCGTTGGATAGCTGTTTCAGATTTTTCCCTAGATGTATTGACTTCTCTTCATTATTCTTTGTCAACCTTTCTAACCCCTGCTGGTCCCTTTTGTGTCCTCACAGGTGTTTACAGCATGTATCAGTTAATTTAATTTAACATGCTATTTTCTCCCTTCTCTGCATCATTAATGAAGGTCTTTAATAAAAGATGTACTTCCCCTGACTTGATACTGATCAATTTACAGTTGCCCTTTATTTTTAAGGTGCTTCAAGCCAACTGTCAGTTCATATAAGCATCCATATCCAAGCTGATGTGAATGAACAGTGAATATGATTTTGTTAGACACTGACTCACCCACTTCATTGTCCCTTTAGCTGGGCATTTTCAGTCCAACCATTGGTCGGTGTCTACAGCCCAATTTTCTTATATCTGTTGCATTCCTTTCAACTAGCAAACTTCTAATTCTACTTAAAAATAATCAGCAATCTAATTCTATCTGGGGAGATTCTTGCCTTATCGCCTTGTTTAGTTAAGATGTTATGAAAATTCTTCTTCTGACTTCAAGTGTTTTTCCCAAGAGCCTTCCAGAATTGTTCAACTAAGTCAAAATGAGTGACACTGTGAGAAATGAGAGGGTGACAAGGAGAAGACAAGACTGGGATGTTCTCTGTTGCAGTCTTGTTCTTCCCCTGAAGCACTGCCAGTCGGAGGTGCTCCCCACATGTCCTGCAGTAGGGGATGTTGCATATAACAGACATTCCTCACTATTCTGTTATGCTTTCAGCACCTGGTCATGTAAATCACCAGGAGAAAGCAGTTAGGAGTTGTAGATCCCCTAGGTGCTGCTCCTTTAAGACAAGGTGACGGTTACTGGGTTGGGCTGTTTTTCATCTAGGTTTTTATGTTGCATTTCAGAATGAACTGGACAAGGTGAAAGCACAGCTCTCCATGAAAGGTGAGTACTGAAAGGAAACAGAAGAACCATCTGCTCAGCATTAAGGTCGTGGAGAGAAGGAACACAACACAGGAAGGCTCTTGACTTGCTCAAGCCAGTCTTGTGTTTTTGTGATTAGGCTTTCAGCCAGTTTGGGGCATAAAAGTTGAGGCATTTATATATGAGGGTGCTCTCTGAGCATACACTACAAGTGGAGTCTGCTTGTATGAAACAGGTCAAACAGAGCAAAGTGGGGTCACGAGTCAAACTTGCTGGGCTGGCTCCTGAGCAGATTTTTCCTTGGGTTAAGGACTGTAGACTTTCAGCTCTAGGGCTGTCTTAAATGCTAGGGCTCCTATGTGACAGAACAAGGGTTTATTAACCTGTCCCAACTGTGCTCTAATTATCTGCCTGGCAAGACTGTCCTAGCTGACATACCACTAAAGTCTCACTGTAGCTCTTGCTCCAGATGGAAATCTGTGGTAAGCAAAGATCATTTCATTGACTTAGGCCAATTTCTCAGGAGACCCATAGCTGCCAGTTGAGGAAATGAGATCTTGGCAACTGGCAGAAAAGGCTGTATAATTGGGGCCCAAACAAAAATGGGAGAACTTTAGGATGTACTCAGTGGCTGAGATGCTGTGTCCCCAAAAGAGCAGGCCCAATTCAATGTGTGCACTTCCATTTTCTCACTTCTTTCAAGAGATCTGTCTCTTTAATTTTAAGCCCAGTTGATGGAGGCAGGAAAGCGAAAACCCTAGGGATGTTTGTTGATGGGTTTTAAGCATTGTCTGTAGGCAGCCTGCCATCAGAACATGAGTCATGAGCCGCAAAAGGAAAATGTCAGTCTGTCTGAGTGACAGAAATCCTAAGACATGAGTTTGCAGTAAGCAAAAAGTCTTTTAAAGGGATCTTGAAGTAGGCAGAGGGATTCACCTATTTCTAAAAGGTCTGCTTTCCCCCTAGGGCCTCTGCCCCCTTCATACATGCAGACAGACATACAGAAGTCGCTAACTAGATCTATTAATTAGCCTGATAAGAGGTTGAAAATGTATCAAGGCCTATACCAAAGGCCCACCCTGGCAAGCAGTCGGGTGCAGTGACCTGGTAAGTAGGTGGGCCACACCTTCTGGGGAAGGGTGCTGGGACTCCCACCAAAGGAATTGCTTTGGAGGTTTGCTCTTTTAGATCGGCTTTAGGCTGGTAGGTGTTGGACTTGAAGCTGTCCCTCCTGGGAGGAGGGCATTCTTTTGTCCCAGGGCCTTTCTGGGCATAGTTCCGCAGTTCTAAAACTGTGGATTGGGGCCTCATTTTAATGGGTCACTAGAGCTGGCCTGAGGACTTCCACACTGTATGATGGGACTTGGGTTACAGCCCACCTGCCTCTTTTCCCCAACTGGGATGGGGGCTGCTCAGGCTTGGGCCTCATTCCCTCCATAGGGGGTCGTGTAGTAATTTTGGTTGCCCGAAGGGGGTCACGGTTCAATGAAGTTTGAGCATCGCTGGCATAGTATATTACACCTTCCCTGCTAGCCTTAGCGATGCTGGCTTAACCACCTCCATCTTTGGTTCCTCCTTTTCCAAGAACCTGTGTCTGCTTGTAGCTTTCCCTAGCAGCCTTGTCAGTTTCACAGCTGCCATATGGGGTTCAAGAGAACAGGGTGTGTAAGTGAGAAGAGTCTTGCACAGACCTGAGACCAGCAGCAGAAGGCTGGATCTGTCTGCAGACCCCAGGAGGCAGCTCTGCAGTCGGGTCACTTTGGAAGATTTCCTTCATGTCCCAAATGCCAGAAATGAAACTTTTGTTGACCCTGAAAGCTTCAGCCCTGCAGAGGTAGTCACCTCCCATGCCACTGACCAGGGGAAGTCTTGCCCAAAAGTGTGTGCTGTGGGATGAGGGTTACCTCTCCTGGAAGCAGCATACTGAACAAATGTGGGAAAACACTGTTATGAATCAACTTAATTGCCCAGCTGCTTCCTGCGCCCACCTTCTGGCTGATTTGTCTGTGAAAGGGTGCTCCCCAGTTTCTCCCTCCCTTTTCTCTGGCCCCAGGTGGACATCTGCCCCCTTCACCAGGGACACCATAATCCTGTGTTTGCCAGCTCTGTCAGTTTCTGGGGGATGGAGGCGCTGTCACAAAGTTAGCAATACCTCAGGTTATGGCAGGCTTGAAACTCTAAGGGATGGAGAAGGAGCCCCTTACACACCTCTCCAGTGATGATCAGATACTGCAGGCTGAATGGATTTAAACTAAGATTGAAAATGATGCAGAACTTACTGCAGTCGAACTGCTGGGCTGAGGGCCCATTGCTTTGTGCTGCTACGAGACAGGAGGTTTTTAGATTTTCAGTGATGTAAGGTGTTCTCCACTGGCTCTATCAGCTCATGATACTAGTCAGCCTGACCAACAGCTAGCTTTCCTGCCTCTCTCCAAATCACACTTCAACCGTGTGAGATGTAGAGTAGTTGGAACTGAAGTCAGGCACAAAAACACCTTCCAGGCCAAAAGGCTTTATTGCTGGCAGCCAAAGCACCAGGACTGGATATAACCAACAAGGAGTCTAGTGGCAACAGAGTCCTGCGGCTACCCCTTTGGAAGGAGTCTAATGGCACTTTTAAAGACTAAAAAATGTATTTATCACATGAGCTTTTGGGGGAGAGAATCCCACTTCATAAGACACTTGTTCTCCCTCTTCTTGTGTCTGACAAAGTGAGATTTTCTCACACAGTAAATATATTTGTTAGTCTTTAAAAGTGCCACCAGACTCCTTCTTTGTTTTTTACTGAACTAGACTAACACAGCTACCCCTTTGGACCTTGTCAGGATTGGGATTGTTAGTGTGGGTGCGGGGAATCAGAGCAACAGGATTTTAAGGACTGGAAACATTCCAGAATGACAGCTCTGCCTTAATCAAATACCATATGGCCTTTCAGGTACCCAGTGTGTCTTGCAGAGCTGTGCTTTAATGCTGCTTAGCTTGTGTGTTTGTGATCTCGCGCACACAGACTGTGGTGAAGGTGAATGACAGCACTATAACTGCTCAGCGGCATAATTGCTCTGCACGTAGGCTCTGTGTTCCTGTGCACAGCAGCGGCTGTCGAGCACATACCCCGCACACACGGCTCCATGCTGGGAGAGCGGTGTCGAGGCAGCTCACCACAACTTCGTACTTCTAGAAATGTTTGGCTCCATCTTTCAAGATGCTGGTTCCTGTGTCCAGGCTTGGCTTTGAGAGCAGCTGGGAGTAGTGTGTGGTAGTTAGCTCGATCCACATTAACTGTGTGAGCAGTTAGATCAGTGCTGAAAGGCCAGAGAGGGGAGCTTTTGGAAAAGAGATCATTGAATCATAGAATCATAGGGATGGAAGGGACCTCACGAGGTCATCTAGTCCAACCCCCTGCTAAAAAGCAGGACCACTCCCACTAAATCACCCCAGCCAGGGTTTTGTCTAACCGGGCCTTAAAAATCTCCAAAGATGGAGATTCTACCACCTCCTTAGGTAGCCCATTCCAATGCTTCACCACCCTCCTAGTGAGAAAATTTTTCCTAATATCCATCCTTGACCTCCCCATTTAAATTTGAATTTGAAACCATTGCTCCTTGTTCTGTCCTGTTACCATTGAGAACAGCCTAGCTCCCTCCTCTTTGGAGCAACCCTTCAAGTAGTTGAAGTTTGCTATCAAATCTCCTCTGTCTTCTCTTCTGTAGACTAAATAAGCCTAGTTCCTTCAGTCGCTCCTTATAAGTCATGTGCCCCAGCCCCCTAATCATTTTTATTGTCCTCCGCTGGACTCTTTCTAATTTGTCCACATCCTTTCTGTAGTGGGGAGCCCAAAACTGGACACAGTATTCCAGATGCGGCCTGACCAGTGTCGAATAGAGGGGAATTATCACATCCCTTGATCAGATGCCTGAAGCCCACTGGTGCGAGGTGCTGGGGTTGTTTAATGCAGGTCCTGTCTGACCCATTGCATTTGGGAGGGGAGGGGAGGTGGATCTGGTGGGGAATGACTAAGAGTTTCTCAGACTGAATGTACGTACCCTATCTGTCACTGGTTGCATTTCTGCCCTGAGATCCATGGGGGCTGCTCAAGGTAAGGCGTTCCAAGTGCTATGTAAGCCTTTCCTTTCAGAGAAGGAAAAGCGAGACTGCCAGGCTATCGTGGATGTGCTGAGGGAGACGGTGGATGTTCGCAATGCCACGATCGAATCGCTCCAGAAAGCGCTGTGTGAGACTGAGATGCTGTGTTCCACTCTCAAGGTACCTTCCTCCATGGGCAGTGTACATCCCATCTGCCCCCTCTATGGCTAGGCTTACTTTCATCCAATCATCACCTGATCAAAGGTCTGTTCCTGACTCTGAAACCAAGTCCCTGTGATGTGCATGGTCCCCATCTTTCCAGATGCGAAGTGGAAGGAGAGCAGTGGAGCTGCATTCCCCTCTAAAGTGACCCCTTAACCTTGTTTGAGCTTCTTGAGGAGGCAGTGCCATAAAACCAAGGGAGCAATAGGTACAGGGCCTCTAGGGCAACAGTGCTGTTTCAAGGGGATGTCTTTCTGCTCTAACACATCGCCCTGGGACAGTCATCTCCTGAGGTGCCTCCCTTAGACCCATGCACCTTGGAAAAGGTGAGGTATATGGGAAACAATACACTTATTGGATGAATCTAAAGCAATTGGAGTACCTGACGCACTCAGACATGGCCTGAACAATTTGTGCCCGCAGCGGCTCATTAGAATCTCTCTGTAAAAATGGCATTCAGTTCAAGGCTGGAATGGGACGCAAAATGCATGCTTCTCTGCATTATCCAGCATGCTGAAATAGTTCAGCCTGCGGTGAGCTGCATCTTGCTTCTCGATGCGATGTCAGTATTAATCTTTGTCAGTGTGAATGCTCTCTTTTGGGAGATGAGGACTGACTGTACTGCCCTGCATTAAATCTGTTGGCCTGGCTAGGTTCAGTGTGTATCAGTGAATGTTAATCAGCGGTTCCCTCTCCATCCAAGCGAATAAATTGAAATTTACAGAGGGAAAGTTGCAAGTTTTAAAGTAGGTTTAATTTGACCACAACCAACCCCTGTTCCGCTGCCGATCCTATTGTGCAGTCAAGCTGCTGATAGGAAATAAGCTGACTCTCAAATATATGTATTCATGAGTGAATAACATAGAACAGGATTAAGTGGAAAGTCCCCCAGGGAAACTGCTATAAATTTCACAGATCGGAGTTGCATTTTGTCTGCCGCCACGTAAACTGTACTTCACCAGCTGTGAGCGCGGAGATATGTTCTTAACGTACCTGGGTTAAAGGGAAGAAAAAAGGTGGAAACCATTCTATGCCCCAGGGGTACCTTGTCCCTTTTCCTGCTTTTGTAGGTGGCTGAGATGTCCCAATTAACAGCCTCCCTGGGAGGCTTATGGCGTTTCCTGTGCAGGCAACCGTTTCAGTTGCTGTGAATTGAAAATCAAGGTGCACTGATGCAGCTGATACAAATGAGCCCTTCCCAAGAGGATTTTGCTCTAGATGATTGTGTTGGGCGCTATGTTTCCACACAACCTCTCTGCTTGGCTTTCCCTGCCCCACAGTCAAGTGGGAGGCTCTGGGTTCTCAGTGCTCTCTCTGTCATTGCACTCTTGACACGTGAGAAAGCGCCTCCATTGTAATCTAGGCACCATGCTGGGTGCATCCTCTTCTCTTGAAGGCATCTGAGATATCACACAGATTTCTGCTGGGACATTTCTCTTCAGTCTGTGTAAAGTATGCTTGTCCAACCTGTGGCCCACAGGCTGGACTCTCATCTGGCCTGCAGGGTACACTGTGCTGTGGCAGGGGCTGAGGCTGGGCTGGAGCCTTTTTAAATCGCGCAGGGCAGGAGTGAGTGGTTCAGAGAGCAGCTGACCTCAGGGGTTGGATTCAGCCCCATTGAGGTGAGGTGGGGGGGGGGGGGGGGTGGGGTTTTCCGGGGGGGGGGGGGAGAGGGAGCCCATGGCATGGGGCTGGGGAACTTTTGGGGAAGGGGAGGAGGAAGAGAAGCCCCCAGCCCAGGGAAAGGGATGGAGAACTGGCAGGGTGAGGGCAGGGGGCAGAGAAGCCACTGTGGTATGGAGCCAGGGAAGGGGACCCACAGCATGGGGAAAGGGTGGGGGTGGAAGGGAGCCTGCAGCACTTGGAAGGGTCCGGAGAACTGGCAGGGTGATAAGGAAGAGGAGCCTGCAGCCCACAGAAAGGGATGGAGAACTGAGGGGTGGGGAAGTAAGAGTCTGCAGTGCTGGGGAGCTGGCAGGGTGCGGCGGGGGAGGAGCCTGTAGTGCTGGGAAGGGGCTGGGGAACGTGCAAGGAAGGATAAAATGGGAGCCTGTGCAGTGCAGAGCTGGGAAAGAGAAGGGGCAGGAGAAGGGATCAGTTACTCACAGGGCTGGGGAGCCCATATGGTAAAAAGATGGGAAGGGGAACCTGTGTGGTGTAGGGAATGGGTTGGGGAGCAAGAGAGGGGAGCCTGCACGGTGCGCAGCCAGGGAAAGGGGTCAGGAACTTGCAGGGCAGGGGAAGAGGAAAGGGAGCCAATGTGGGGCAGGGGTGAGGGAACCTGCAAAGCAGGCGAAGGGGAGCCTGCATGGGGAAGAAATGCCGGGGAAGGGGTTGGAGAATCCGTGAAGGGGGAAGGGTTCAGGGAGCCAGCAAGATGTGGGGGGAGAGGGAAGTAGTGGGGCCCCACCGCCTGGCCACACTTCTCCCATCCCACACAGCCACCCCTACACTCCTTTGCCCTACCATGCCTCCCTGTACACAGACACGTCCTGAAAAGAAAATGGCAAGCCCTTTTCAAGTTTTCACAAAACATGGTTTAATAAACAAGTGAAAGTTTGTTGTGTTCAATTGTGAAAGTGACTCTTACCTAAAGGTTAATAGTCTTGTGGCACTTTTAAAGACTAACAGATTTATTAATCGCATGAG
>ML688485.1:1168350-1197966 GCA_007922175.1 Pelusios castaneus
CTCATGCGATTAATAAATCTGTTAGTCTTTAAAAGTGCCACAAGACTCTGTTGTCTTTCTACAATAGACTAACACGGCTACCCCTTTGGAATTTGACTAAAGGTTAATGTAACTTTCCGCTTTTACAGAACCAAATTGAGTTTGTAAATTGGTGTTTGTTTTTTGACTGTTCAAATGTTATTCATAGTAAGACCTATTTCTTCTATGCCTTATCTCTCCAAAATTTGCTCACCAGCCCTCTGAGAAAAGAATTGCAATGTGGCCTCTCACCCAAAAGTGGTGGACACCTCCGTGTAAAGCATGAGGCTCAGAGTCTCTGCCATACTGTTGCTGGTCTTTCTAGCAGTGGCAGAGGCCAGATTCGCCAGCTCTAAGCCGTGCCTCTTTTCTACTGGCACCATCTCTGTTACCGATGAACCTACTTGGTGCCACGGAGGAGCAAGCATGGTCGCCTTGGCAACTCTGACCATAGAAACTGAGAACTTGGAGCAGTGTAAAGGAAGTGGAAAGAGTTGGGCAAATGTGGAGCGTGCAAGCCTGGAGTCATAAAAGGTGGCACTGGTGTGAGAAAGATAATCATGCCAGCCAGGCAAGGTGAGACCTTGCAGAGGGACAGGCTGCCGGTTGTATTTAGTGACAAGATGGGGGGGAAGGAGGGTGTCTGACTGAATGCACGTTAAACTCCAGCTTCTGCAGAGAGGAGAGCTAAGTATTAGACCTTCAGATGCTGTTTTCAGCCAGTCTTCTTTCCGAAGTCAGATCAAACAACATTTCCCCGGCAAGCTGGTAGGAACCTTTGAAATTGATGCATTGAACTGACCAGGCAGATCAAAGTTTAGGGGACACAGGTGAATTGAAAGGGTGTTAGAGAAACATCTGGTCCCCACGGAGGACACCTTAATATGCCATTGGTCGAGCATGGACCACTTGTTACTATCATTCAGTCCGAGAATACCTAGAAAACCAGCTCCAGATGCTGTTCCAGTGTAATCTGGAAAGGGCACTGTGTTGGGTGTATCTGGAGGTATCTGAGATCTCCCAGCAAAGCCCCATGCAGGATTCCTTCGCACATCTGTTCAACCGCATGGTAGGTCGGCAAAATGGCACGGTTAGCACCAAGGGAACAGGGAATGTCAGAATGGGGAGGAGACTTTCCCAGTTGGAGTTGCCTTGCTTCTGAACAAAGGAGGCAAGGGTTACAGAGGGTCCCCCACAAGCAATCCTAGTGGGAGGAAAGGAATCAATCAGTTTGTGGACTGACGCATCTGGTGGTTGGCACTGAGAATGTCCCGCGTGATGTGGCTGGGTACGAACCTAAGACCGCCTTGATCCTGGGCTGCTAAACAGGTGCCAGCTTTGAGGAGCCTGCCTGCTGATCAGTCAAAACTTTGGGCTGTGCTGGTATTTTGGTGCTAAGTTTACGTCTCCATGGGAGTCCCTGGTGCTCTGCTAACTACATCTGCACCTGTCTCTGTCCCAGAAACAAATGAAGTACCTGGAGCAGCAGGAGGAAGATACCAAAGGTGCAAAAGAGGAGGCCCGTAGGCTGAGAAACAAACTGAAAACCATGGAGAGGTTAGACATGGGGCTGCTGCAGTGTATGTGTGTGTCAGCTGGGGCAGGGTCTGGTTTGTTGACCTGAGTTGCTTTTGCAGAGGCCTTCCACAGTAGCACTGAATGCTACAATTGCAGAGCTGCTTCAGTTCAGCCTCAGGTCCCTGCTGCAGATGAAAGTGTCACTGGATGGGCTGTTGAGCTCCTGTAGGAGGGCCCATGTATCCTCTCTGGTCCTGACCTGTCCAAACTCATCCCCGCCCTGGCATCTCCAGCCAGTTATTTTGTCCATAAACAACAACATTTAGCTAGAACTTTTCATCCCTCATGCTGGGAGTTTGACTGAGCACTGTGCCCATCTTACAGGTGGGGTAACCAAGGCACAGAGTGATGTGCATTGCCCGGAGCTTCTGGCAAGGAATAGAGCACAAGAGTGCTGACTCCCAGCCCAGTGCTCAATCCACTCCAGCCCTGCTGCCCCCTCCTCGTTGCTAAGCCATTGCTGCCCCCTGTTCCTCCCAAACAACCCTACTTGCTATGAGGAAGCTAGCAAGCAGCTGTAACTTCCACTCAGCATGCCGCTAGCCCAGAGGATCAGCACTGCCCCACTCCAACTCCATTCCCAGCTCCACTCCGCAGGGCTCTGGTGGGACCTGACAGGATGTCTCTCTTTCAGGATTGAGATGCTGCTGCAGAGCCAGCGCCCAGAAGTGGAGGAGATGATCCGTGATATGGGAATGGGGCAGGCGGCAGTGGAACAGCTTGCGGTGTACTGTGTCTCACTGAAAAAGTAGGTGCTGCACAGTTGGCAGTAGACGTGTTTGTTCCCTCTCTTTGATCCATACATGTAGAGCTCCCCCTGCAGGGTACTGGAGGAAAGTGCCATGGTTTAGCTGTCTGTTGCTACACTGAGCTTTGACTGACAGAATTAAGCTGAATTAGATTGGAGGCTGCCACATGGAGATTCTTCCACTGACACTGTTGACATGTGCATTGCTATGGAAACAGCCTTTGGTGCTGTGGCCGTGCACCTAGGCGGTGATTACTGCATGACAGTTGAGGGAACAAACTACTGACGTGCTCTCAGGGAAGGTGGCATGGTCCCTGGATGTCTCGTTCATGCGGAACCTTCTACTTGACAGCTGTGCTGTTATGGCTCAGATTTGTCCACTCTAAAGTTTTCGCCATGCTTCTCTGTTCTGGCTCCTGCACCTACACAGAGATCCTTCCACAACTTCTCTGGGTCCAATCTGATGGAAGCTGAATGATCATGATTTTCTACATTGTTGCCAGGCAGAGTGACTGCCCCAGCATTGTAAACAGCAGTGAGCTCTAAGTGCCTCTGAAACATCACTTCCTAAACAGCACTACATGTGCCCCTTAGCAAGGTGGCTGCGTGATTCTCTGGGGCACCAAAATGCACTCAGAGCCCCTTCCATTTTGTGGTCGGGGGCTTTGCTCTTGCTTCTTCCAGTCAGTTGCGTGCAGTCTCTATCTAAGCTTGTTCTCTCACCCGCCCAGTGCTGTGCCAGTGGTTGTCACACTGCATTTCAGCATTGGTTTCTCCACCATTGGCTTCTCTCCAAAGGGAATTCTTGTATAACAGCCTTGCACCTAAAGTTGTGGAGCTGTGATCAGGGTCTGCACACAGCATCTGATCACTGACTCCAGCTAAGGATTCTGTTTCAAAAGCCCATGGTGATTGTAGCTTGGGCTCTTTCCAGGGAATATGAAAATCTGAAAGCAGCTCGGAAGGCGTCTAGTGAGATGACGGAGAAGCTGAAAAAGGAGCTGTTTTCTGCCAATAATAAGGTAAAAGGAGTGCAAGGAGTCATACAGCAAAGGTGTTTGGGTGAGCTCTGTTCTGTATGTGTCCAACCACAGCCTCTGTCCAGTGCCCACAATAAACGCTCCTCCTGCCAGCCAACTGTATCAGTTATTCTAGCCATTGAAAAATTTGACTGGCTCTTCCTTGTGCTTGGTGCACATTATTGAAGGATCCCCCTGAGCGATCAATCTGCTACCCTTGGCTGGGCAACAGTGAGATTTATTTGACTCTTTATTCTTTACAAGTCCAGACTTTATATTCAGATCAAATATCATAAATGATGGAATGTTCTGTCCCTGTGTGTATAGGGCATCCATGCCCTGCAACAAGCTACTGTCCCTGTGCTACGTAGATCAGTGTCTGAAACAGTGTTGTTGGAAGGTGTGTTTGTGGGTGTAAGTGACAGTATGTTTATGTGCTCTTGGGTATCCAAGCAGCCATGGCCCTCCTGGCCAGGTGTCTGGCAGGACCTGTCCTGGCCAGTGGTATTCCTGGGTAGTTTGGTTGAGGTCTGTGGCTGCTGACCCAGACTGTGGGTGGATTAAGTAGGAACCTGAGACATGTACCCAAATGCTGAAGAGGTACAAGGAGTACATTGCCAAACAGGAATCCCTCAGCTCTCCAATGAGGATGTATTGGATGTTTGAGTGGTAAGCCTTGAACACAGGCTGCCCTTGCCAAGGAGTACCCAGGCAATATTGTCACCGTGCTACTCACGTCCCATAAGGTCATAGTTCAAGATCCAAGCACAGAACTGCTTTCTTGAGTTCCTGCTGGATAGATTGTTAGCCCCCCTACTTGCTGAATTAGTGAAGCTTGGTGACCGGCATGTCTGTTTGGTACCAGGGCTTCTGTCCCTATGGCAGTAGTGACACCCCGTCATCACCGCCATGCAGGGTATCAGGCCGGATTCGCTTTGAGCTAATGTGTGTCAAAGCCGGCAGACTTGGATGATTGGAGCAAAGTGCAGCTGCTGCCACCACGTGTTAAACCATGGAAATGCTGTCACGCCTGGACCTGAAAGCTCAGGCAGTCGCCAGTGAAATGTCTCTGCAGGAGGCTGAGGCTGAGATAAACCATCATGTGGTTCTCAACCCTTTTGGTGTCACAACACGTTTGGCAGCCCACCCAACTGTGCAAGATGCAGGACCTAGAAACCCAGGCTTCCCTTGCCGCCAAGGCTTCCCCCTGTCGCTGGCACTTTCAGCGGTGGCTCAAAAGTGTCCACTGCCACCACAAAAAATCAGCTGCTACAGAGACTTTCGGTGGTGGCTCTGCCACAGGCAGTCCACACTGGTGAAAAGAGCTGCCACCACAGGAACTTTAGCCAGCGGCTCTTAAAAAGGTAGCACACCACCACCCTTGAGGAAAGAAACTGCTGCTGCTGGCAAATTCGGCGGTGGCATGGAACCCAGCACCCTGCCACTGTGACTTGACACCAATCAGCCCGCTGCTGAAAGGAGCCTCATGCTGCCAGAAGAAAAGCCCTCAAGTGTTTCTTTCAGCTGCAGGCTGACTTGCGGCAGCACACTCAGCCGCCATGCCGCAACACACTTCTGTGCCACGACATAGCGGTTGAGAAGCAATGGTATAAACCTCCCTCTGCAGGTGGCTTGAGGGAATGAATGGGTGTGGCTTGCTCATCCAGGAGTATGCCAGCAATCTAAGAGTGGCTGCCCTGCATCTCCACTGTGAGGTGTTCAGTTCTCAAACAGTAGGGCCTAAAAGCTGACTGGGAGGGATAGATTGTGCTTGCTGTGTCCAATACCATGGTAGCTAGGATCTTTTCCCACCATTGTCCTATGGGGAGTAATCCAGTGTTTCTCAACAACTGGTCTTTGGAGTGGCGCTAGTCCCTGAGATGTCTGTGACACAGTTCTGGAAGGCAGCAAGCCAGCCCTTGATGTCAAAAAAAGTTGAGAAACACTGGTGTAAACAGCATTGCACTGCTGAACTGTTCTTATTCTGCAGCTGCAGAAAGCATTCTTGGAGTTGGATAAGGTGAAGGAGGAGTTAAAAAGCACCCAGAAGGATCTGAGTAATGCAGACAAGGAGATTGTGGTGAGTCCATGGCCTACAGCGCAAAACAAGGGCATGTGCCAGCTCTAGCTAGTCACTTAGCTCATGGTCCATCCCTATTCTGTTCCCTCACTCCTCACCCTGTTTTGAGGCTCTGTCTCTCCCCTGGATTGCAGTCTAGGTGCTTTCCTGGGCATGATGGGCGGAGGGTGCTAACTCTCTCTGGCACACATTTCCCATTTGTCGCATCTGTGCTCTATTTCTCCAAAGAGTTTGAAGAAGAAGATCGGAATCCTGCAGGAAACCCTGAAGGTGCCATCTGTAACCAGTGAAACGCTCAGCCGACTGGTTTTTGAAAGGTCAGATGAATGCATTCCCTGGGAATTGACATAGTGCCCACAGGGGCATGCTGGAGCACCACAGACGAGGATGGGGATGAAATTGTGACTCCATGGAGCCTATCATCTAAATCAGGACAGAAGGCTGGGGCACAGGATGCAGCAGGAAGCAGCAGCTGAGTGGTGAAGGGTGGCAGGCGTTCTGGTAGTTCAACCTTTGTTCTTCAAGTGGCTCTGCACATTCGCACTTACGTGTCCTGCACTACCTCTAGCAATGTCAGCTCTTGCCTCCCACCGTCCCCCAACATCCCAAATGTGATATTCGAAGCGGTGGTGTGCCCTCACCACCAGGCCTCCTGTCACAGAACAAGAGGCGGCTCTCCAACCCAATTTGCAGATTCTGTGACTCAACGCCTGGCTCCTTCATGGTTCCAGCGCAGAGATGTCTTGCTCTGAGGAGGCACAGGAGAGGCTGTTACACAGTAGAAAGGGAGCTACTCACTGTACCTTCTTTGAGAAACAGAGGAAGTTCCACATCTGGTGCCAGCCCAAGTGAGTCACCCCTGCTGTTTTGTTCTAGACAGCCGTTGGCTTTAAAGAAGTCGGGACTCTATTAGTTTGCTGAAGGTTCATCTAGCAGCTATTGCAACCTCCCTTCAGCAGGATATGCAATCTATCTACTTCTGCTCTCAAGCCCCATTATTTTTATTAAAAGTCAGGGACAGATCATGGCTCCCATGAATTTTTGTTCAGTGCCTTTGTCCTGTCCCTGACTTTTATTAACTAACTGTGACAAAATCTTAACCTTAACTGGTCAAAAGGTTTATCAAATGTATAGCTCGTGTGGCAAATCAGTCCACTCTGTCCCTGTGGGTCCTGTGCTTTGTCTTGCTAAGGGCCCAGGCAAGCCCTGTCTGCCCCTGGTTCTGGGCAGTCGTTACTCCGCTGTCTGCACAGAGTAGGAGGGGGAAGGGGCTTGGGCCCTCCCTCTACTCCAAGCCCCAGCCTAGGGACCCTAGACACCTCCACTCCAAGGCTCTGCCTCTCTCCAATCTCTTCAACACATCTAGGACATCATCTCCCTGGGCTACTTTCCTTATAGCCCACAGTCACACACAACTTCTCACTTCCTCTGGAGTCCAGCCACTATCCCTTTGGCTTCCTTGCACCAAACCGCTGCTCCAGCCACTTGCCACTGTCCACTCCCTTCAAGAGCTTCAGGCCTGCTCCACTCCCACTGCTGCACTGCACTCAGAGCTCTCTAGGGTGCTAGCTAGTGCAACCAGCTAGCCAGAGAGAACCCTCTCTCATCAGCTCCTCCAGCACACTCCTCTGCTCCTCCAACACTCCTCTGCTCCGCCCACAACACTCTTGCTGGGGCCAGGCTTTTTTATCAGCTGGCCCTTGATTGGTATCAGGTGCCTCTAATTAGCCTGAACCACACCCTGCTCAGTTTGTAGGGAACAAAGCCAGGATCATTCTGGGGCTTATATATCTGCCCTCAGTGACTCTCCTGCTTCCCTCTGGCCCTGGTGTCTCACACTCTCTATTAGAGGTGCTTCCTCGTCTTGGGATCTAAATTTGGTGTTGCCCATACCCTTCAAACCCATGGGTGAGTATTTCTTCTATCATTATCTATCAAAACGCCTCTTGTCATTGCCATCACATCAGCTAAGAGAGTGAGCAAATTGGACGCCCTTGTGGCTGATCAGCCTTTCATTCCTTTTCATAAGGAAGAGGTAGTTCTCGGACTTGGTCCTGGGCTCTTACCTAAAGTGGCACCTGATCTTTCATATTCAGTGTTGTTGTGGCCCTGTGTCTTTTAGACCTACTTTTGTTGGTGAGAGGAATGAGTTTTCAAGTGTGCGTAGAACTTTTCTTCAGGTCAGAAGAGCTCTTGGTGAGCTGGAAAGCTTGTCTGTCTCAACAACAGAAGTTAGTTCACTATAACCTCACCCACATCCTCTCTCTGATTTTTCATGTCAGCCAGACAAGTAATTTGCACTCTTTCTCCCTCCCCAAACTGCACTCTAATGAGGGGGAATCATCCTACACACTGTGTGCCAGACAGGCTCCCACCTACAACTTATAGAACTAAAACTGTTCATAAATCGTTTAGATTGTTTGTGTCGCATGCTAACCCTCACCTGGGATATACAGCTTCTTCCCGGACACTCCCTCCATTTAAACAGTGTATTGCTGACCGCTGTACACTAGCAAAAGGTCCTGTCCCTGCTTCAGCTTGAACATAGTCCGCAAGAGCTATGGGCACTTCCTGTCACTAAGCACTTTGTTTTGGACATGGGGCTTGTCAGGTCGAAGACTCTCTCAATCTATCGGGGAGTCGATGCATTAATTCCAGCCTCTGAACTGGAGTAGCGTGAGTTTGAAGGGATGGCATTTCCTTTTGGTGCAGCATTGTGGATCTGCTGGATGGTAGGAAGTTGAAGGGAGGTACGAAAGTTATTTTAAGTAACTTGTGTATCTGCGTCCGACTGCCCCCGAAAACAGTGGGCAATGTAGAGTAGGGCTTGGTCTAGGGCAGATGCTGGATTTGGTAAAATGATACTTCAGTCTCTGTTCAGTTAAAACATGTTCCCACCACCAGGTGAGTTTCAGCCCTGCTCATCAGGCTATGTCTGAGATGAGAATATGCAGAGCCACTCAAATTAACTTTACTTGCTTGTATCTGGCATCCTTTGAGAATGGTATGCATACTCACCCTTCCCTCCCGCCTTCCCCTCTCTGTCTGAGTCCTGGGTTGTTCTGTCTCAGGCTTTGTAATGGAAGGATCCCTTTACAGCCTTTCCCTCAGTGTGTCAGGGTGGGGTAGAAGTGCTCTATCTGACATGGCTAGAAGGAGGTTCTTCCACAATGCACTGCATAAGTGTGAGTGTGCAGAACCATCTAAAAAAACTCCAGTTTCATTTTTTATTTTTGTATCTTTCTCATCCCCTCTCATTTATGCTACGTCAGGAGAACTGGGGTTTATGGGTATCTGGGAAGCATGTATTCAAAGAGGGACTCAGATGTGCTTTGGAAAGCTTCGAGGAAACAAAAGAAAGGGTTAGCTTATGAGTGAAACTCAAATTTTGCTCCCAGTGGCTGCTGTGCCTTAACCCAACACCAGAGAAGTGTCATTGTAACTACTCTGGATTTGTTATGAGATCCATCAACGTTAGGATTCATGTTAAAAATGCCTGGGTGAAAGGCTCTGCTGAATAGGAATTCCCAGCTGGCTAGCTTGCATAGATAAGACTGAAATGTGGTGTGGTGATGTTGGAATGCCTTTCGACTTACAGTGCCTTCCACTCAAGGAGTTGATGCACTCTACAATCAATGCAACTTCCCTGCCTCTGGGTGGCACATGGGGTGAGCTAGATTGAGCAACAGCGTTCTATGAGCACTCATCTGAGGGGCAAAGGGTTTCCTCAACAGAGCTCAGACCCTCTGGATAGAAAAGGCCTTGGGTGTAAAAAATGATCTTGACCCAATTGTCTTCAACTTAGGCTTAGAAGGATTTGATTTTTATCCACAAGTGTCTATAAATATCAATTTCACTGTACACACACAAAGAGACAGGATCATATTTTCATCCTAGGTCATCATAATTTACAGCTCAGCAAAGAAAAATACTGCTTGAGAACTAATGAGTTCAATTCAAGGGTATTTACCATGTTGACATTTGTGTGTTAATGGTTACATATCTTTAAGCTTTGACTCTCAACTTACTGTCATTAAACTATCTGACTCCCCCATGCCAATAATTTCCTGAAACTGTGAAAATTTAAAAGCTTATATCTTATTTTTATCAAAATTATTGAAAAAAGTGGACTTCTGCCAAGCCTACTTATATTGAAGGGAAGACACTTCCATGAATGTGTGCAGTTCTGTGGAGCAACAAATGTTGCTTCTGGCTATGTCGATGAAAACCCTCAGCGTAAGGATTGGCCTTTTCTGTGCTTGTTCACTGGATCCCATTCTGAGCAGGGACTTAAGCACCACTACAAACAAATATTTACGCCCACTACTCCCACTGGGCACTTGGAGAAAAAAGAGAGACCTTAGTGCTCCGTCTGGTGGGTGGTGTGTAACTTGATAGCAATGGCTAACGTGTCTGACATGACCTTGCAGCCCTGCTCCTCTGGAGCTACTGAATCCAAAACTCCATCACCCGGCCCACAGCAACAGTATCGACCTGGATGCCACCTTTGATGTTGAGACGCCTGAGCATCAGCCTCACAAATCAGTCACGGTCCCTGCAAAAAAACCCAAGCTGGATAAAAAGCCGTGAGTTCTTCCCTGTCTCCAGCCCTAGGTGGGACCCAGTTTAAGTCCCTCTGGTGCTCACATTTTTGTTGAGCATCCGGATCTGTCTGCCCATTTGATTTATTGCATGAAGGGATGTTAATTCTGGTGCTTAGCCTTCTGTCTAGAAGCTCTTCCCCCCTGCAGATTCTGCTAGTGGCCACAATCCTGAAGCGGGGGCCACAGCAGATGGATGTCAGATTCACTGCTTTGATCTCTTACAGGCTCCCTGTGAGAAACCTAGCAAAAACAGTTCTGAAGGAAACAGTGGAGGTAAAGTAACCAATTGCTGGGCTCTACCCTTTTGCCTCTTGGATCCTCCTGCTTTTCTTGATCTGGTAATAGGCTTAGGAAACAGACATAATATCCCTCCAAGGGGGCTGCACACCTAACCTGCTGCCATGCACACTGCAGGGTTCATTGCCTAGTGTTCATATACATGCTCCAACACAGCTGCTCATGCCAAGGGGTGTTCTGGGCTTGCAGTCCATCCATTCTAGATAGTTTCTGGGCATTTCTCCAGGGAGCACACTATTGCTGCTGCCAGTCAAACCAGAGGTATTAAACTCAGGATCCTGGGGCCAGCAAGCCAATGTTCTTCAGTGCACCCTTGATCTTAATATCAAGAAACCACAGACACTCATACTGACTTGCTGAAAAGCTGCAGTTCTATGGGCCATCTTGAAAGGGTAAATCATGGAGAAGACCAGAGGTGGGCAAACTTTGGCCCAAGGGCCCCCTTTCCTGTATGGTGGGCAACACACAGTGGGAGAGGCATGGGGCTGGGAAGAGGGCAGGGCTTATAAAATAAAGAATAAAATTAATAATTATAAATAAAATATTTTCATTATAAAAATACATGAAATAAAATAAGATTTCAATGCGACTGAGCCCTGGGAGGAGTGGTTGCTGTGCTCTGGCCAGAATTACAATAGGCCCACAGGAGGAAGGGGTGGGGGGATGGATGGCAGCTGGGCGCTGGGCCACCAGATGGAAGGCTCAGGCAGGCTGAATCCAGCCTCGGGCCATAGTTTGCCCACCTCTGAGTAGAGAGAGAATTAATTGCTTGGTTGGGTTTTCAGTGCTACCTGTCTTTGTAAATGAACTTCAGGAAGCAAAACCACCCATGCTGCCTTTCCTTTCTTTACTGAGACAGAACTGGGCAGGTGAGCTGGAAGCTGATCCCATAGATGAACTGCTGCCTGCACTCACCAGGAACTCTGTTCTTTCCAGGAAGCCCGCTGTGGGTAGCCTAATGGGGCCCCACAAGAACACAGGAGTTGTGAGTATGAGCCCTGGCCGATCAGAGCCAGCAATCCCTGCCCTCCAGAGACTTGTCAGGGGTCAGCCAGAGGCATTCTTGTCCCTGAGTGATCCAAGGGGGAGTGAATGAAAAGGAGAATTGCTTTCTCTGTGTGTTGTGGGTGTGAGAAATGAAGTTACACTACCCTTGGGAGTCCTCTGTCTCCCTCATGCTGCTGGGCGCACCCCAGCCTAGCTAGGGCCTCTAGGCTGGGGCACTCCCAATAGCGCGGGGGAGATCTGCTTTCTCAGGGAAGGAGAGAAGGACCAGTTTCAGTGTCTTTTATGTTTTTCACAGCCATGAGACTGGTAGGGCCCTAGCTATGAAGCTAGTCAAGTGCCATAGCTCTTCACTGAGATCCTGGCTATCTGCATTGCTCTGCCTCTCAGAGGCTTGCATGTCTCCCAGTGGCCTAGGCTTGACTCCAGACCCTCTTTCTTTAAAGGAGGCTCTCTCCGTTGCACAAACTTCCTTCATCACGTGGCCAAGATCTTCAAAACTGACTAGAGACTGGGTGCCTGACTTGGAGACCCTCATAGGGCCCTGGTCTTACGTGAATGATTGCTCAGAATTTCCTGAAACTCTGGCTTCTCCATTCTCCCAAGTTGGGCCCCTTTGTTGCTAGTCCACTTTGGCCAAAACATCCCACACGTTATAAGGTGTGGGGAACTGCCCTTCCTTCCCTATGCACTGCGAGCTTCCACCTTGAAGTCCCTAGCATCGCCCAAGAGGAGGACAGGCCTTGCTTTGTGTTATGACAAACTTCTCTCCTCTCTTCTCTTCTAGGTGAGAATGGGGTATGATGGCTTAGGGGGCCGAACAAAGTTCATACAGCCTGTATCCTTTCCCACCCTCTGCTGCAAAAATGAGAGCCAGCTTTCCTCATTTGGGGACGTCATATCTGGGGTGAATAATGCACAGGCTTCACTTGGGAATGGGCTGGGAATTCTTAAAGGAAAACATGGTGGAACTTGCTTAAATGAGTACTTTACCCACAGAGAAGAAGGCTTTTAATGAATCTGTTTTCTATGCACCAATTTGAACGGCACACCAGAACATGGCCCAAGTGGGAGAGCAGACTATTTGAGTACATTTCTGGTTAAAGATGCTGGTCTGGTGTGTGCTTCCAGTTCACAGCTCTGTCCTCTAGGAATTGGGGGGAGGTGCAGATGGGATCTCATCAGGGAAACGTACAAATCCTGGTCAATCTTGGAACTTGTGGCTCAGACACTGAGCCATCATGGGTCTCCTATGTACTTGGGCATAGATCCTGGTGCTGCATCTGACCTGGATGTGAATCTTGTCATTGATTGGCAGAAAGACAACAGAGTCCTGTGGCACTTTTAAAGACTAACAGATTTATTTATCGCATGAGCTTTCGTGGGAGAAAATCCCACTTCGTCAGACGCTTTGAAGAAGTGGGATTTTCTCCCAGAAAGCTCATGCGATAAATAAATCTGTTAGTCTTTAAAAGTGCCACAGGACTCTGTTGTCTTTCTACAATAGACTAACACGGCTACCCCTTTGGAATTTGACTACATTGATTGGCAGGTAGTTCTTGGACTGTCAGATGCGTAGCCATGTTCTCTGGGTGGATTTGAGACGTGTTGGCACCTTTCTAATTTAAAAGTTAGTCTAGCCCAGAACTGGTAGCAAATCTCATGTGCCCCCGCTGTTCCACGTTTTCCTTGATAGTTTCCCTTCAGACAAACCCAATGGAGATCCGTCCCTTAGCTATAAAGAGCAGGAAAAGGGCTGTCTCCAGGCCAGCATCCACAACTCTAGCAGTTTCCTCCTCCATTACCAGCCAAGTGAAACTGGACAGCTTCCTTCAGTAAACCCGCAAGGCTCTCCTAGTCACTTAGGCTGGAGAAGGCAGAAGCCTGGGGCCATGTTTACATCTCTGCAGAACCAAGAGGTGGGGAGCAACACAGCGTCAGTCAGAACTCTCCCATGGGATGGCACTGTCCTTCTTTGGTTTGCTGTTGATCCAGCCTAGGCTGACTGTACTGTGAGCAGGGTGAGGAAGGGTGGACCTTGATCTCTTGCTTGGCTCATCGAGGACTGACAGCTGGACAACAGTCAGTGAATGAGACAAGGCAGACTTAGAAATCTCATGGCTACCAATTGGTTCAAGGCCTGGTTTTATCAGGCTGCGTTTCCCCCAGGAACCTTTGTTGGCACAGTTCTCTGAGGCTTTGGCGTTTGTACTATTGATGGGCCCCTTGCGGGGGACACCATACTCCAGCTTCATTTCAGAGGCCTGAAGGGGGTCCAATCTCTTAGACTGTGGCACCTAGGCTGGCATGTCCAGGGTAGTGGTGGGGCAGTTTACCTCCAACTGTTCTGGCTAGTGGGGCATCTCTCAAACCTAGAGCCTTGGGACAGATCACCCCGGTAAACCCCACCAAAAGGAATGGGTTTGCCTCAGACACGAATCTGGTTTCCTTCCAGGGCATGCATTGGCAGGTTCGTGAGTGGGTGGTTCTGTAAAGTGACAGTGTTTGGAGGCTCTTCATGTTTCTAGCTCAACGAGGGCTGCAGAGCAGCTGGTCTTTCTCAGCTCCAATGCTAGAAGTCTTCCCTTCTGCAGGGCTTTATTTTCCAGTCAAGATAGAATGTCCAATCTCTCTACCGGACTCATAGGGAGAGGTGCTGCTGTGACCTTCGCAAGGATTTGCTGCATGCTTTGGTTTGGAGTTCCCATTGTTATACATGTAATAGATTTTTTTTTTTTTAATTATATAATGAGTTTACAAATGCTCCACAGGTCCCTCCCTCTATTTTGCTGCTAAGTGTTGAATAGAAAATACCAGCCCCTTATACTCACTGGGTAAGAAATGTAAAAGTTCTGCTGATTTCTAGGAGAGGAATTTATTTTCCCATCACTCTCCATAAACTCAGGCAGGTCTCAGGTCTCCCATGTGGTTCTGTTCTATATCTTGCCCCAATCCAATGGCATCTGCTTTAATTAGTGCTGTTTATCATAAATTGCCAGTTAGTGTGACTGAATAGAGAGCTGCCTGGACAGAGCCAGCAATGGTACAGGTTTATTCAGGAACCAAAATGAATGGGGCACTAAATCTACTGACTTCAACATCAGCAGCTCTTAGCATCTGCTCCCAGCCTGTGCTCCCTGCATCCCCTGATTCCTAGACCTCAAGAATGTGTGCCTTTATGAAATAAATGTTGTGTATAGTATGGCTCTATCTTACTTTTTATAAAGCAGGTAGAGCTTTAAACAAGGTAGAAGAATTTGAAAGCTGAGAGACTCTTGCACATTCCTCTGCATCAGTTGATGCAGACCATTTGGACTCAGGTCATCTAGTCTGACCTCCTGCACAATGCAGGCCACAAAACCTCACCCACCCACTCCTGCAATAAACCTCTACCCAAAGACTGAGTTATTAAAGTCCTCAAATCATGATTTAAAGACTAAGATACAAAGAATTCACTAGCAAGTGAGCCATTCCCAGTGGTACAGAGGAAAGCAAAAAAGCCCCAGAGCCCTCGCCAATCTGCCCTGGACGAAAATTCCTTCCTGACCCTAAATATGGTGATCAGTTAAACCCTGAGAATGTAGGCAAGTCTCACCAGCCAGTTACCCAAAAGAAAGAATTCTCTTTAATAACTCAGCACCCACCACATCTACCCTCCCTTCTTAGGCAACTGGCATATCGCCCACCAGTAGCCAAACATCAGTCAATTACGAAACTAGGTCATCCCCTCACACTATTCCCTCCATAAATTTATCAAGCTCAGTTTTGAAGGCAGTTATGGTTTTTGCCCTCACAGCTTCCCTTGGAAGGCTATTCCAGATCTTTACTCCTCTGATTGTTAGAAATCAGTCTTTCAAGCCTAAATTTCCTGATGGATAGTTTGTAACCATTTGTTTTTGTGTCCACATTGGTGCTGTACTCAAATAATTCCTCTCCCTCCCTGGTATTTATCCCTCTTTTGGTTAGGTTAAACAAGCCAAGCTCCTTAAGTCTCCTCTCATAAGGCAGGTTTTCCATTCTGTGGATCATCTTTGTTGCCCTTCTCTGCACCTGTTCCAGTTTGAATTCATCTTTTTTAAACATGGGGGACCAGAACTGCACACACTATTCCAGATGGGGTCTCACCAGTGCCTTGTATAACAGCACTAGCACCTCCCTATCGCTACTCGATATACCTCTTTTGATACATCCTAGGACCGCATTAGCTTTTTTCATGGTCACATCGCATTGGTGGCTCTCAGTCATCCTGTGATCAGCCAGTGCTCCCAGGTTCTTCTCCTCCTCCGTCCCTTCTAACTGATGCATCCCCAACTTTGAGGACAAATGCTTATTTTTCCCTGAATGCATGACCTTGCACTTCCCATTATTAAATTTCATCCTATTCCTAATACTCCAGTGAATTGACCTCCCCCCTCCTGTATGTGCTGTTCCCCAGTGTTTTGAATCCTAACACCTACTTTTGATTTGCTGTTACAGCCTGACTTGATGCTATGTCATACACTCCCCTGCATTTAATTTCCTCCCACTCTGTAACTTTCCTATCTTCAAACGTCTGACGAAGTGGGATTTTCTCCCACGAAAGCTCATGCGATTAATAAATCTGTTAGTCTTTAAAAGTGCCACAAGACTCTGTTGTCAGTTTACAATGTCATCCAGATCTTTCTGTATAACATCCCGATCCTTTGTATTGGCGACACCTCCTAATTTGGTGTCCTCCACAAACTTAATTAGCACATTGACACTTTTTGTGTCTAGGTCAGTAACAAAAAGGTTAAATAAGATTGGTCCCAAAACCGATCCATGAGGAACTCCACTTGACATTTTACCCTTCAGTTTGACCTGCTGTCTCCTGCCTTTTAACCAGTTCCTTATCCACCTTACTATATTCATATTAATCCCCATCCTTTGTAACTTAACTAATAATTACCTATGTGGAACTGTATCGAATGCCTTGCTAAAATCTAAGTAAATTAGGACCATCGCATTCCCCTTATCCAAAAAATCTGTTAACTTCTCAAAAAAGGAGATCGGGTTGGTCTGGTACGATCTACCTTTGGTGAAGCCATGTTGCATTTTATCACAGTTACCATTAACCTCAATATCCTTTAAGTACTTTCTCTTTCAATTTTTTTTCCAAGACTTTGCATGCTACTGAGGTCAAACTAACAGGCCTGTAGTTACCTGGATCACTTTTATTCCCTTTCTTGAAAATAGGAACTATATTAGCAATTCTCCAGTCTCTTGGTACAACCCCTGAGTTTACAGATTCATTAAAAATCCTTGCTAATGGGCAGGCAATTTCATGTGCCAGTTCCTTTAATATCCTTGGATGGCGATTACCTGGGCTCCCCGATTTAGTCCCATCAAGCGGCTTGAGTTTGGCTTTCACCTCAGATATGGCAATTTCCACTTCCATATCCTTATTCCCATTAGCTACCCTACCTCTATCCTCAAGCTTGTCATCACCCTCATTAAGAACAGAGGCAAAGTATTTATTTTAGATATTCAACCATGCCTAGATTATTCTTGACTTCCACCCCCTTCAGTATTTAGCATTTCGTTTTATTAATAGAAATTGATATACACAAACCCTGTTATCCCAAATGGAGCTTCCCAAACACTTCAATCCAAAAGCAGTGGTTTAAATAAGTTCATTAACCACAGATAGACTTTAAGTGAATATAAGGTGTAAAATTAAGAATTGGTTAAAGAAAATAAAAGTGAACCATACCTAATGGTATGCCAATTTAACAAGCTAAGTAGATTCAAAGCCAAGGTGTGTCTCACCACATGCTTCAGTAGTCTGAATTTCTTCCTCAGGATCTCTTCCTCCAATCCAAAGTAGTTTCCTTTGTTCTTCAGGTGTTAAGGATATGGTAGGATAGGGAGAGATCATTTGGGGCATCTGTTCTCCCTTTTTACAATCCTCTCTTTTCTTTAAGAATCACATCCAGCTGAGGCTTTGCAGACAGCAAGCCTGTGAGGCTGGGGAATCCCCCAGCGATTTCTTTGTCAAGAAGGAGATTGTCCATTTGGTTTTGTTGACATACAGCTGAGGCATCTGTTTGTGGCCCCCCCCCCCCCCCCCCTCGTCTCTGGGGAATAGGTTTGTGACGTGGAACATGTCGTAACAGTATCATCCGGTAGCATGGTATAACTTCACATACAACAGTGTCACATGCATTTTACCAGGACAATAATGATCAGTACATTACGAGACTTCAAATGACATCTCACCAGGCATACTCTGTAGCAAATTTATCATAGCCCTATAATGGGGTGAATACAGGGTTACAGACTGTGGTTTCAGGCAAAATGTACCACATAAGAGCTACTGATGTCCGTTCTACACTCAAACGTTGACCCTCTCTCACCTCCCTGCTCATAACCCTTCTGCCCCACACTGACCTATGCAACTGAGTGCAGAAATTATACAGAGTGCACATTTTTCCTTTTGATCATGCGGGGGATTCAGATGCAGGTCTCATTTCGCAGTCCCAGCTCTGTAATGCTTTGCAGAATAATCCCCCAATTTCCTCACACCAGAATCACAGCTCAAACAGGATGCTGCAACAGTGACGGCAGCTTGAAAGCATACAGATACTCCCGGGGGGGGGGGGGAGAGGGGACAGAGGTAGTTTCACACAGGTGTGTATCTTGTCTAGAGTGCCTAATTCTGAGAGCTTTGGATTGGGCTGAATCTGACTTTTAGGAACAACTGAAGATACCTCTGGGCAACCTTAGCGCTGCATTAATGAAGTTGTCACTGAACATATTCTAGGCCTTGCTGGAACGCTTGATAGAACTGACAGTGGAACCAAGGAGGGTTGACCTTGACAAAATAGCTAACACCAAGTAAGTTCCTGACCCGAGAGGAGGACACAAGTCACAGCATAAATGCATTCCTAGGAGATGGTCCAGGAACACGCTGACCCATCATGAGATAAGACTGGGATGATAAGGTAATAGAGACCATATTCTATGTGAACTAGCAGCTACCAGGATAAAGGTGGTAACTAACCATGTGGACAAACTGGAACGAGTCGAGAGCAGGGCAACAAAAATGATGAAAGGTTTAGAAAACCTGACCTCTGGGGAAAGGTTAAAAAACTGGGACAACCAGGGGGAACCTGATAAGTTATTTAGTATATTAAGAGTTATAAAGACAGGATGCAGATCAATGGTTCTCCCATGTCCACTGAGGGTAGATCAAGAAGTAATTAACTTAATCTGCAGCAAGGGAGATTTAGATTAGATATTTTTTAGAAAAAAAACTTTCTAATGATAAGGGCAGTTAACCTTTGGATCAGGCGTCCAAGGGAGGTTGGGGAATCCCACTCATTGGTGGTTTTTAGGAGCAGGTTGGACAAGTATCTGTCAGGGAAGCTAGGAGGTTTACAGTATAGGGGGATGCACTTAGTGCCCTCACTAGTCCCTCCCAGCTTCACATTTCTGTGATCTTATGGTACTAATATATATAAGACTACAGCGTAAGTAAAAACAGCACAATATGATACCAATATGCTGGGTAGCACAAAGCAACACTCCACAATGCAAAATGACAATAAAAATGAGTGCAAAGCAACACAACATAACACATCATAGGGCAAATGACAATGCAAAAGTGCTCCACTCAGACCTATGCACTACAGGCACCAAACGATATGATGCAATTGTGACACGGAACAACTGCAAATTGATGCAACACAAAATGACACTATGCAAAACAGTTTTATAAAATAACACAATAGTCATAGAAACATAGGGCCAGAAGAGATCACAAGGGGCCCATCAAGTCCAGGCCCCGGAACTGAGATAGGACCAAGTAAACCTAGAGACCATCCCTGATAGATGTTTGTCCAACCTATTCTTAAAAATTTCCACTGATGGGGATCCTACAACCTCTCTTGGAAAATAGAACCATAGGGTTAGAAGGAACTGCAAGGGTCATCGAATCCAACCCTCTGCCAAGCCAAAGGGTTTGTTGGTCAACCATCCAAGACAGATAGCTTAACTGCCTCCTCAAATCCCTCCAGTGGCGCTTCCATGACCCAACACCCTGCTATCCTTACAGTTAGGAAGTTTTCCCCTGAGATTTAGTTTAAATCTACTGTACTATAGTTTGAACCCATTGCCTCTGAACCTGCCCTCTGTGGCAAGAGAAAACAGTTTTTCTCCATCTTTTTTATAGCAGCCTTTTAAATATTTGAGGACCACCATCATGTCTCCTCTTAATTTCCTCTTTTCCAAACTAAACATACCCAGTTCATTCAGTCTTTGGCTCACCTTTGTCGCTCACCTTTGGAGCCTTTCCAGTTTCTCTACATCCTTTTCATACAGTGATGACCAAAATTGGATGCAACACTCCAGTTGCCGCCTAACTAACCAGTGCCAAGCAATCAAAAAATCACATTTGCCTTTTTGCAACAGCATCACATTTTTAACATGTTGAGACTGTGATCCACCACGATGACCAGATCCTTCTCAGCAGGGTGGCTTCCAATCCAGCTAGCCCCCATTCTGCCAGTTATCCCCTCCTTACATTTGTCTTAGTTCAATTCCATTTTCTTGTCTATAGCCCAGTTCTCTAATTTATCAGGATCTCTTAGAATTTTAGCTCCATCCTCCAGGGTGTTTGCAACCCCTCCTCCCCATTTGTGTCAACTGCAGCTGTGAGCAGCCTGCTCTCTGTTCCTACAGCCAGGGCATTAATAATGATGGTAAATAACACCTTCCCCCAGCAGTGGAAGTCCACTGTAGGCCTCCCTCCATCCCACCCTCATTTCAGTCCTAGCTCCTCTTGGGTTAAACAGCAGCAAACAGTGATGTAGCCACTACATGGCAGTCCCACCAAGCCCACATTCAGAGTGGGCAGATGTCCCTATGGGGACAGCTCCACTGTTTGGAGCTGTGTCTTATATGGGTGCCTATTACCCCCTGGCCATAGTCACCCTACCCTCCTTTCTCCAGCTTCCTTATGAGATGGGCAGGCAGCACTGTGCCCCAAGGCTTGCTGAAATCCAGGGGATGTCATGGCCATCCACTCCCCACCACCCAAGCCCCCATATCCATCCCAGAAGGAAGCCGGCCGGGTGGGCAGGCTCTGTGCAATGCAGCCAGCAGGTCCCATACTGGCCCTCCCCCTTGGGCTGGTAACACCTCCTCCCACTCCAGCACCCTTTTGCCCCTTGCAGGGGAAGGGTCCGGCTCCAGCCTCACTCGGTTACCTGGGTGCTGTGGCTCAGCAGCTGGCTGGCTCTTGTCCAAGTGAGCCCCCCGACACTGGTTCCGCTCAGTCCAGGCAGCAGTGTATGCGAAGCTGCACGTTCCCTCACGTCCGGCTGGGCCAGTTCCCGCCCTCCAGTCCAGACTGACAGGTTTCAATCGAGTCTGCTCTGTCTGTGTTGGGGTCAGGGGAGATGGGATGCAGTATGGGATGGGAAATGAGAGAGAGATGAATTACTTTTCCCAAAAGGCTTTTTAAGAAACCCCAAAAGAGGAAAAGTGGAGAGCTCAGTTCATCCCCCATGAACAAGGTCTATATCCATCACACCAGTCTGGTTCATTAACGTCTTGTTCTGCATCATCTGTTTTTACCAAGCCGGATTTCAACAGTCCTTGAATCACATCAGCAAGTCCTTTTTATTTGGATGAATCCACTTTTTGGTTGGTTCTCTTGTATTTGTTTATGATATTCATTTATTGCAGACAACACAACTTGTTTTTCACAATTAATTTCCAAGTATGATGCTCGTAGACCAGATGCCAGCTTTCGCTAAGAACTAACAAACTCATATCTGAAGACCAGACCACTTCAGCTATGTGTTAGTTTTGCTCAAAATAGGTATTAGTCTGATAAGAATGTGTTTAGTGTTGGGACTCTAGGGCTATGTCTACACTTGCATTTTTAAGTTGACTTTAACTAAGTCGACTTAGTTAAATCGACTTAGTGTGTCTACACTTAAAATTAAAGTCGACTTAAAAGGGAACTTACAAAGTTGACCTAGAGTGTCCACACTGGATGCTCTAGGTTGACTTTGTGGGGCTAGGGGGACCTTGGGCAGGTCCACGGTGGCAGGAGAGGGGCACCCCCTGTGTGCAATGGGGCAAAGGGGGACAGGGACCCTGGCAGGGCAGAGCCCTGTGTGTGGTACTGTCTGGATTTAGGGAAGCATTTATGATATTATTTTCAATGGCTATCTCATAAATGCTATAATCCACAGGAACTATGTCATGTTTGGTATCAATAGAAAGGTAGTAATTTGCTGGGAATGATTATATAGTTTATGTCTAGGAATTCTATTTCGATTAGAAGTTAGGAATTTGATGTTATATCCATACTTTAACTTGTGTCATTCTGGAGCAATGCCTCAGACGGGAGGATGTGAACAACCATTGTCTCCTCAATGTTTAGGAATTTTCCAGGTAGAATGGTCCCAGGGAGTATCCTGATGAGCCATTAAGGACATAAAGAATACAACCATTGTGTCCTTAATGGCTCATCAGTTTACTCCCTGGGACCATATCACCTGGCAGATTCCTTAACATTAAGGAGACAATGGTTGTTCACACCCTCCCGTCTAAGGCATTCCTCCAGCATGACACAAGTTAAAGTATGGATATAACATCAAATTCCTAACTTCTAATCAAAATAGAATTCCTAGACATAAACTATATAATCGTTCCCAGCAAATTACTACCTTTTTATTGATACCAAACATGACTTAGTTCCTTTGAGTTATAGCATTTATGAGATAGCCATTGAAAATAATATCATAAATGCTTCCCTAAATCCAGACAGTGTCACACCGTGCCCACATGCCCTGCCCTTTGGGGGGCATGCCAGGCTCCCCCTATGCCACCCCCCTGGCAGGGAGGGCGTTGGTGTAGTCCTGGGGTAGCCCTAAGTTGACTTATGGCTACCCCAGGGCTACACTGGCTTAATTCAACTTTAAAAAGTCGAATTAAGCCTTAGGTCGAGTAGAAAGCTGGTTTAATAAAGTTGACTTAATTTTCATTAAGTCGACTTTATTTTGCTTAAGTCGACTTAAGCAAGCTGCTTAAGTCAACTTAAGCAAAGTGTAGTGTATACGCAGGGCAAATTAAGTCGACTTAAGCCAAGCTTAAGTGGACTTAATTTACCAGTGTAGACGCAGCCTAGGAAAGTTGCTGCCTGCATTAATCTCACGTCCAATGTCTGTATCCCATGTTATAAGAAACTTTGTGAATTAGGTTTTATAACTTTGAAAAAGTTTGCTCTGAAAGTGTGAATTCAACCACAGGAATCTGCCTCCCACTGGTTCAGCTGGACTGAAAATCAGCTTGGCTATCAAGGAACAGTACAATATAAAGAATTGGTCAATGGCCCTACCGCATGTGGAAATGCTATGGATGTGGAAGCTGAATGAAAGAAACAAAACCAAGATACAGGGAAGTTTTCCATCTTTGTGGCTGATTGAACTCTGAAAGGCCAGAAACTCTAAACTGGGCAGGGGCTGCCTCCTGGCCTGCCCTGAAAGACACGTTGAATTGGCAGATCACTACACCTCTGTCATGCTTAGGACTTAGATGGTATTTAATTGGTATGCATGTGTTAGCTTGCTTTCACCTATAAATAATTATCTGATTCTTTTCCTAGTTAATAAACTTTTAGATTGTTTATTTACCGGAATGGATACAGGCATTGACTTTGGTGTAAGATCTAGGGTCCCCACTGATCTAGTGATGGGTCCCTTGGGACCAGAGGCAGTCTGAACCTGGACTGATTTTTGTGTGTGTAAGTGACCAATTATCATTAAGTCTGGTTTGTTTGCATGGCAGGATAGACTGTGGAGTCTAAGGAGTCTAATTCTCTCCGTCCCCCATCCCCTTCACTCATGTGCATATAGAATGCAGGGCTGTAGGCAGATGAGCAGATGTCCACATTTTATAGAGTCAATCCCAATATTCAAAGCTTTCTCTTATATAGGCAGCTATTACCCTCCACCCCTGTCCTGATTTTTTACACTTGTTGTCTGGCCTCCCTACCTGTAGGTTCTCCTTCAAGACATGTCCTCGTGGTTGGGTGTTGACGCATCCACATGGCATGAATCAGAGAACTCCTCTAGCCATGTCCCCAGGGGTCACATGAGCGCCGGCAGGCTGTCTCGTGCCAAGAGCAGTGTCCTGCCAGCGCATGCGCAACCCGACCCCCCCCTCCAGTCGTCTCTCAACCGTCCACAGTAACGGACGGAGTCCCTTCACGCTCTTCAGTTTACCTCAGCTTGATACACAATCTTATTAGATTCCCTTTCTTTTCTTTTCCAATTCTCCTTTTCTTTAAACCATTTTCTTTTCTTCTATTTAAAAAAAAAAAAGCCACCGCTTTTCGCTTGACCGGTTTTCCCGGCTTCAAATGCTGCCAGTCCTGTCAGGACACCATCCCGGCGTCTGACGGACAGTCAAACTGTATAAAGTGCCTAGGCGAGGAGCACATCTCTCAGAAGTGCCCCTACTGCCAAAACCTAGGTTCAAGAGCACGCAGAGACAGAGACCTCCGCTTGAAGCTACTTATGATGGAGCACTCTCTCCATCCAGCTTCAGACCAAGGGCAATCAGCCACTCAGCCCACCCCGGACAGAACCCTGACCCCTCCTCACTCAGGCTCAAGACGAACAAAATCACCGTCGCCGGCCAACGGATCCCGTAGATTAGAGGCTTCAGGTTCCTCTGCTACATTAACTTCAACAGTCCAGAAAAGGTCCGCCTCTCCCCATTCAGATCATAGGGCAAAGAGAAAACATACTGATCACCAGGGCAAACTATCACCCAAAGCAAATAAGCAGCCGGCTGCCACAACATCTACCTTGTCGGCACCAAAGATTGCTCCTGCAGCACAGGCACTGGACATGGCTCAGGAACCACCCGGCACTTCAGCTCCGACTGAAACCCCACGAAAGGGGACTGGAAAAACAAAACATTGTAATACACGGGAGGATGAGGGTCCATTACCACCTGCCTCTCACAGACAGGAAACAGCAGGAGCTGAATTTTTTCTCCCGTGCTCCGAACCAGCCTTACCTTTTCAATCCAAAGAGGATGATACCAGGGGACAGGCTCCGGGCTTTCCACCACAGACTATGTCCCCTCCGAATAAACAGAGCAGATACCATTTTTCAACCATGCCTCCATACCTCTGGCCCACCACCCTGCTACGGAATACAACCTCCACAGCACCCACAATGGGACGCCTGGTCACAATACTCTTCCAGACCATCCACATCACGGCAACACAGACCAACAAACAAACAACCCCAAAAGCTCGAAGCCAACACCCAAGACTCTGAAGAGGAACTTGATGTAGAAAATCCAGTGGCACACACACCATCACGGGATCACTCTTTGACAGATGATATCATCAGTACATCACCACCAACCTTGGATAACCCCAGACAATTCCAAGACCTCTTTTGCAGAGTGGTGGACGCACTTGAAATTCCCATACAGGACAACTTAGGAGCACAACATAGACTCCTAAGAATTCTACATACAAAACCTTCGACAAGAATCACAATCCTAATGAATGATGCAATTATGGACCCAGCCAATGAAATCTGGCAAACACTGGCCTCGATCCCTCCTACCTCCAGAAAGACAGATAAAAAATATTTTGTCCCCAACAAGGAACCAGAATATCTTTTTAACCACCCCTCTCCCAACTCCTTAGTAATGGAGGCAGCAAACAGCCACAATAAACAACAGTTTAATAGAACAGCACCCCAAGATAAAGGTGACAGGAAAATGGACACCTTGGGCAGAAGAGTGTACGCTTCAGACACTCTACAGCTAAGAATAGCAAACTATTCTGCCCTCCTCACAAATTACAATCACAACAATTACTTGAAGTTGGCTGATTTTATTGAATATGTCCCAGAGGAAAATAGACAACACTTCCACACAATAATTAAAGAAGGTCAGCTAATTTCGAAGACATTTCTCCAGGCGGCTCTCGACTCAGCAGACACTGCAGCCCGCACCATCGCCACTGGGGTAGTCATGTGTAGATCCTCGTGGTTGAATTCAGCAGATCTCCCCAAACAACTCCAAGCAGCCATAGAAGACCTGCCTTCTGATAGAAAAAAGCTATTTTCAGAAACAGCAGATCAACTGATGCATGGCTCTAAAGATTCACGAGCCACACTCAGAGCTTTTGGCATTTATCCAGTGGTACTACGGTGCAGACCTTATCACTATCAACCTTATAACTCAAGATACCATTATCAGCCACAAACTAGGCCCCCATTCAGGAGACAAGACCAGAATCCTCATAACTGTCAGCGCCCACAGCACCGCAGACAATCCTCCAATCAATCACTCACCAATCAAGCCCCTCCATCAGAACCCCAATTTTGAGGGTGATGTCAAGGGCTGAGGTCACCCCCATATCGCTTGAGCCACTTACAAACCCAATCTTCATGGATCGTCTAAGGTCCCATTATAACTCCTGGACATCCATAACGACAGATAAATGGGTCCTGGCCGCTATAGCACTGGGTTACATAATACCATTTACACAGAGCCCCACATCCCACTACCCTTCCCCGACCGTTTATAGGGACACAACTCACGTACAACTTCTAGAGCAGGAAGTCCGACACCTTCTGCAACTGGGGGCCATAGAGGAAGTTCCAAAGAAATTCCAGGGTAGGGGATTCTACTCTCCCTATTTTCCTGACCCAGAAAAAGTCAGGGGGTTGGCGACCGATACTTGACCTTAGAAGATTAAACAGCTTTATAAAATACCAAAAATTCAAGATGGTTACCCTTTCTACCATCATCCCGACTCTCGAATATGGGGACTGGTTCAGGGCCCCTGACTTACAGGATGCTTATTTCCACATCCCTATTCATCCTGCACATAGGAAATACCTCAGATTTACAATTAACAATACCCGTTACCAATACGCTGTTCTCCCTAAAAAATCAGCTCTAATACCAACACAAGACATCCAATTCATAGGAGCCCGTCTGGACTCCACACAAGCAAGAACGTTCCTAACATACGAAAGAATCAACAGCACAACGCACCTCACGAATACGCTCAGTCAGACACCTACAACTACAGCAAGAATGTGCCTGTAACTACTAGGCTACATGGCCTCTACCACTTCTGTAGTCAAAAACGCCAGACTACGCATGCGTCCATTCCTGCTAGGGCTGGCTACAGTCTTCAGACCAAAATACCATTCCATGCAGAAAACAGTATACCTCCCACCAGAGATAAAATTCTCCCTGTCATGGTGGGTAATTCCACAAAATATAGGAAGTGGACTACCCTTCCTACAACAACCTACAACAGTAATGATGACCATAGACACCTCTCTTTTGGGCTGGGGTGCTCACTTCCAGAATCTCATGACACAAGGCAAATGGCTCCCTCACGAAAAGACCCTACATATAAGTGTGTTAGAACTCTATGCAGTACAATATACCTGCCACCATTTTCAATCTTTGCTGCGAGGACAACATGTCAAGGTCATGACCGACAACACCTCCTATATGTTTTACATAAACAGGCAGGGAGGAGTTCGCTCAAAATCTCTATGCATAGAATCCATCAAATTATGGACATGGTGCATAGAGAAAATATAATAATCTCAGCAGGCTATTTGCCAGGGACCCAGAATACTCTAGTGGACTTCCTCAGCCGCTCATTTACACAACATCACGAGTGGGAAATACATCCAAGGTTCCTCAGAAGGATTTTTCAGCAATAGGGTCATCCTCCAATAGACTTCTTCACGACAGCACACAATCGCAAATGCCCAGAATACTGCTCAAGAGCAGGAATCAGCACCGACTCACTAGAAGATGCTTTTCTCCTCCCATGGGAGGGAAAACTCTTATATGCCTTCCCTCCCATACCCCTAATTCCCAGAGCCCTACAAAAGATTCGACAGGAATTGGCAACAGTCATCATGATAGCCCCAGGTTGGCCCAGACAACCTTGGTTCACAAGCCTAATGCAGATGTTGGTCCAAACACCCATCACGCTACCGAGGATACACAATCTCCTCACACAACTCAACAGACGCAGAGTTCACCCAGACCCCAAGAGACTCCATCTAACGGCCTGGTTCCTCGATGATTCCATAAAGAAGACCTCCATTGCTCCAAAGCAGTTCAACATGTTCTCTTAAATAGTCAAAAACCATCTACCCGCAAAACTTACTTCCAAAACTGGGGCAGATTCCGTCGATGGTGCACCAAAAACGACGTCCATCCGCTGCTAGCACCCATTCCAGCCATCCTACAATATCTCCTGCACCTAAAATAATCACAATTGTCCATTAACACAATTAGAGTACACCTAGCGGCAATCACCGCTTTCTATGAACACCCAGGACTTGAATCCCCTTTCTCGCACCCTATGGTTAAGAGGTTCCTCAAAGGTATTCAGAATTTATATCCAGAGATCTGACCTCCCACTCCCAACTAGGACCTGAACATAGTCTTTAAATCACTAACCAGGCCTCCATTCGACCTATTATCAACCTGCTCCCTCGCTCACTTATCGATGAAGGTCGCCTTCCTAATTGCGATCACTTCCGCCCGCAGAGTCAGTGAACTTGCGGCACTCGTGGCTTTTCCACCATACACAACATTCCATAAGGACAAGATATCACTGAGAACACACCCGACATTCATTCAAAAAATAACATCTCCATTCCATCTTAATCAAACAATTCACTTACCTGTATTCAAGCCAAAGCCTCATTCCAATCCACGAGAGACGCTGCTCCACACATTAGACGTTCAAAGGGCCATCACCTTTTACCTACAAAGAACAAAGTCATTCAGAAATTCAGACAGACTCTTCGTATCCATAACAAACAAAAACAAGCACCATCCAATCTCTAAACAAAGGCTCTGTAAGTGGATAGCCAACTGCATCCACACAAGTTATGACATTTCACAACTAACTCCACCACAACACATACGATCCCACTCAACCAGAGCTGTATCTACATCTACAGCTTTCCTTCATAATGTGTCGATTACAGACATTTGCAAGGCAGCTACCTGGACTTCAGTTCATATGTTCACAAAACACTATGCCATCGATCAAGCTTCCAGATCTGATGCTGCAGTCGGACTATCTGTTCTTTCTTCCTTACAAGAATCCCACTCCAAAGACCCTCCTCCTGTTTGAGGACACGGCTTGGGAGTCACCCAAGATGGAGCATCCACGGAGACACGTCTCAAAGGAGAAAGGAAGGTTACCCACCTTGTGTGGTAACTGTAGTTCTTCAAGATGACTGTCCCCGTGGATGCTCCACCACCCACCCTCCTCCCCTCTCTTCTTCGGTGTACTCACCTCTTTGCTCCCTAGTTGAGAGATGACTGGGAGGGGTCGGGTCACACGCACGCTGGCAGAACACTGCTCTTGGTGTGAGACAGCCTGCCGGTGCTCGCGCAACCCTTAGGGACATGGCTAGAGGAGTTCTCCGATTCGTGCCACGTGGACGCGTCAACACCCAATGTGGAGCATCCACAGGGACAGTCATCTCGAAGAACTACAGTTACTGCACAAGGTTAGTAACCTTCCTTTCCATGTTCACCACAACACACAAGCTTGGAAGGCAGCCTTTCAAATTCTAAGCCCTGTGTCTGAGGCTCCAGATGTATTGTGGTCTCCTTCAGTGCCCGAATAAAACTATTTTAAATTTATATATTTACTCGTAATGAGTGAGCTGAGCATAGGTGGGTGTGTGAGCATGAGATCTGATGCTGAGGAGTAAGTGTCACGGCCAGTGAGAGACTTGACATATCTGCTGTGGTCAGGGTCCTGATCAGCACAGGGATGCATCACCACCTTCTGAGTTGGGGGTGGAAATCCTTTTGTGGTTTTGGTCCCAGTAGGGAAGGCAGTACAAATAGCACATTTGTCCTTGCCAAGGCAAATCAAGCAGCCGTTACGCCTGTCTTGTGACAGGAGGTGACACACGTTCCAAACAGTCAGTTTAATAGAAAAATAGGCTATGTCTATACTTGTTAATTTAAGTCAACTTAGTTAAGTCGACTTAGTGGCTGCATCTACACTTGTAAATTAAGTTGACTTAAGCTTGCTTAAGTCGACTTAATTTACCCTGCGTCTACACTACAGTTTCCTTAAGTCGACTTAAGCAGCTTGCTTAAGTCGACTTAAGGAAAATAAAGTCGACTTAATGAAAATTAAGTTGACTTTATTAAACCTAGATTTAAGTAGATTTAAGGCTTAATTCGACT
>ML688485.1:1209588-1239848 GCA_007922175.1 Pelusios castaneus
CGGGGACAAGTGAGCCCCACGGTCCCAACCCGCGCTCTCTCCTGGCCGAGACCGCTTGGTCCGGCCAGGAGGAAGCCCGGGGCTGCAGCGCTCCAGCTGTCTCTCTAGACAGCTGGAGTGCGGCGCGGCCGCAGCCGTGCTCCAGCTGTCCCTTTAAACAGCATGAGTGGTCCCGGCGAGAAGGGAGCCCTGAGGTCCCTTCTTGCAGGGATCCCCGCTCCAGCTGCCCGCTGCTGAGCAGCTGGAGCCGGGTCCCAGCCCGCGCTCCAGCTGCTCAGCAGCTGGCAGCTGGAACACGGGTCTCCAGCTCTCCTTCCTCGTCGGGACCGCATGGTCCTGGCTAGGAGGGAGTGTGGGAAGCGTGGGGCTTCCTTCTCCCCAGGGTCCCCGCTCCAGCTGCTAGGAAGCAAACCCCGCGGTCCTTTCTTGCCGGGACCTGAGTGGTCCCCGCGAGAAGGGATCCATGCCCTAAGTCGACAAAGTCGACTTAGGGCCCCCCCACGTCTACACTGGCTTAAGTCGACTCTAGAGAGTTGACTTAAGCCTTAGATTGATTAGGGAGGAGGTGTTAGGAAGTCGACTTAATTTTAATTAAGTCGACTTTATTTTGCTTAAGTCGACTTAAGCAAGCTGCTTAAGTCGACTTAGGCAAAGTGTAATGAAGACGCAGGGCCAATTAAGTCGACTTAAGCCAAGCTTAAGTCGACTTAATTTGCCAGTGTAGACGCACCCATAGGGAGGTGTGCTTTTTTCTGACCTTTGGTCTAGCAGCCTAGAAGCTTGATTCTTTAAGGAGCCATCAAATTTACCCTTGGCGTGAGCCATATGTGGGATGTGAACCCCACAGCATTTGGCGTTTCTTTTAACCAGGTGGAGACGAAACCTATCTAGGTGACATTGTTGAGGAAGGATAAGATGGCAGCTGTAGGGATTTTCATAGTGAATTTTTGCCAGGCATGACAGAAAGCAGGGATGACCCTGTGCAAGAAGGGGGCTGGTGGTGGGCACAAACTAGCGTCACAGGGAGAGGGCAGGCAGCAGTTGATGGACCACTCATAGACGATCTGATAATGTGGATATAGCTGAATCATGGAGCATCTTGAAGGGCTCCCCTGCCCCATTCCCTCTCATTTCCCAGACACAGTTTGCCGGAAATCAACAGTCCAGAGTCTAATCTTCAGGCAATACACGTTGGGACTAATATGGCTAAACAAACAAGCATGAACCATAGTCCTTCACACCAGCTGGACTTCCTTTTCCTTTTACCATATCCATAGCTCTTCATAGCTGTTGGGGTTCTCTCTATACACTGCTGGTAGAGTTTACTTTTGTATGAATCTGTAGCTCTATACACCCACAGAGCTCCCTGTTGTTAGCTCTATATGCCCACAGAGCTTCCTCCTCCCCCTTCTTCTTCTTGGTAGTCTTAATTATACCTGTAGGGGTCCCCCCGGCACCAGCCCTTCCACTATATGGTCATGTTCCATTGGAGGGGCTGAGTCGGGGGGGCTTTAGTACAATCTCTTTTGTATCTCATGGGGGGGGGGGCAGGGAGCAAGGTTACTTCTTAGCTATGATGACTTTATGGCCCTATTGTATTTCTTTCTCACACCTCCTTTCACCTGCCTTGTGTCTCTCAGTCAGGTGCTTGGCCTTGTGTTGGAGTCTATCTTCAGGAGGAGTCAGAGGTTTTCCTTCATCCACATTCATATAGCAAATCCCCACAATATCTTGAAACATTTTAACTGCATCCCTTCTCTTTTCTCACAGCAATAACGAAATCCTGCCTGGGTGTAGGTAGGCAAGAGTAACACACTGGGGCTTTGCTCCTTGCTTACATGCATCTCTTAAAGATCTTAGCTTTCAGGCCAGTAAGCAAGCCCAGGCAGATACACAGGCCTAAATACTGATACAAACCTCAGTGATATACTTGTACCCCAACAGAGCCAACACCCTCTGTCTTTCTCTTGGGGTTCCTACCTGGGAACTGAACACTGGCCAAAGCTCGTCACAGACATGTGTGCTGTAGCGGGCGGTCTGCAGTGTCCCTCATTCCCACCTCTCCTGGTAGGGGGGAGAGGAGCAGATATTGCTGTGAGAGCTAGCGCTGTTGACAAGTGACAATTGGGGCAGGTTGAGAACATCAGTATTTCCATTCAGGCAGTGTTAGAAGCCATGATTGAAAACCAGGGTTCTGGCTGAGTGCACACATAGACAAGGACAGACCCTGCCCCAAAGCAGTTGTAGGTAAGACACCAAGATATAGGAGAGGAAGGGACTTCCTGGGTCCTTGCATGCCAACCGCACTTGTGCCTGAAGCCGTGTCTCACCATCCAATTCAGAGCAAGGCAGGACTGTTAGTCCATTCCACAGCTCGGGGAGCAGATGCACAGAGGTTCAGTGACTCATCCCAGGTCCCACAGGGAGGCTATGACTGGACTTGAACCCAGATCACCCAGGACCTAAAAAATGCTCTAGACACAAGTCCATGTGCCTTTTCATAACAGCAAACGGATGACTTGCCCTAGGTCAGCAACTCCACCCAGCCCCCAAGTGCCCTAGTTCAGCACCATGCCCACCTACAGCATCCCTTGTCCATCTCCTCTCATCTCCAGCCAAATACCAATGCTAGAACAGCCAGAAAATCTCCTCTCCTGATTCATTCCCTGACCAAACACGAGACTCCCAGCAGTCACAGAAATGATGCCTAGAGAGGCAGCATGGGCGACTTTCACATTTGGGCTGCCACACCCAACACAAGAAGCACTGCCAGCAGGTCTGAACCTGTGCTCTGAGGAGAACTTGGCAGAGCATTGACAGACAAGTAGGCCTTGAGTCTAGCTGCTTTGACGAGCTGATCAAGGAGCCTGAATGTCTGCAAGAGTAACTGGGAATGAGGAGATGCAGGAGGAAAATAGGAGCTACTCCGTAACATTGCAGCTGCCCTGCACCAGTGTGTTTCTTTTATCACTTTGCATTGACTACCTTTTAATTCTTCCAAAGTTAGTTGTCTTTCCCTTCTTTATGTGAATCACTCACTTTTGTGCAGTCCAGTGCCTTCAAAAATCACAAGCCCCTCACCTCATGAGATTTTTTAAAAACAACACATTTGGGATCTTTCTGTTCATGTTCCGGCTTTTAAACTTTTTAGGATTCACGTTTTCAAGCTTCTCTCACTAATGGTGAAGGCTAAGAAACTTCTTCAACACCCCCCCCCAAACAAACCCCCAAACCGAAAGCTGAGATTTGTGTGCAGTTACTTGAGTCTGGAAGCTCATGCTCAAATCTCAGTGCATTGCACTTAGCTTGTATGAGGAAAATAGAGCCATCTGCTTCGCTTCCTACTGTCTCATGTCTCAAGTTGGCTGCAAACAAAGTAGTGAAATGTTTTATTCATTTACTATTGTTATTTTTAAAGCCATTGCTGCTGGAGCCTTTTAAAATTGATCTTGGCCCTGCTCTTTGTCCAAGTTAGTTATTACAATCTTTAAAGTCTGGGCCAAATCAGTGTTGACAACTTCCCTTTAAGGAGCATGAGCCAAGACAGAGAAAAATGACCATATCTGCAACAAAAATGAACAGAATTTTATTGGAAGTGAAAACTGGGCCTGATCTTGTCTCTGTGATTTCACAAACATAGCAACAGCCTCCGTTATTTCATTAGGGAAACGGTGTCTGAGCAGGAGCCTGTTCTTTTGGCTTTTCAGTGGCTATGTCTACACTTGTAATTTTAAGTCGACTTTAGCTAAGTCGACTTAACTAAGTCGACTTAGCATGTCCACACTTAAAATTAAAGTCGACTTTGCGGGGAATTTACAAAGTCTCATAGGCTGTGTCTACACTGGTAAATTAAGTCGACTTAGTTAAAGTCGACTTAAAAGTGCAAGTGTAGACATAGCTATAGACTTTAAGGGCAGAAGGGACCAATATGATCATCTAGTCTGACCTCCTGCACACTGCAGGCCTCAAGACCTCACCCACCCACTCCAGCAATAGGCCACCAACCTATGTCTTAGTTATTTACCTCCTTAAATCATGAGTTAAGGACTTTAAGATACAGAGAATTCACCGGTAGGTGAACCATGCCCTGTGCTACAGAGGAAGGCAAAAAACCCCCCGAGCCCAGGCCAATCAGCCCTGGGGGAAAATTCCTTCCCGACCCCAAATATGGCGATCAGTTAAACCCTGAGCACGTGGGCAAGTCTCAACAGCCAGTTACCCAAGAAACAATTCTCTGTAATAACTCAGAACCCACCCCATGTACTCTCCCCTCTTAGGCCACTTGTAAATCCACCACACGTAGCCAAATATCAGTCAATTTCCAAAATAGAGTAATCATACCATCCCCTCCATAAATTTATGAAGCTCAGTTTTGAAAGCAGTTATGGTTTTTGCCCCCACTACTCCCCTTGGAAGGCTATTCCAGAACTTTACTCCTCTAATGGTTAGAAACCTGCATCTAATTTCAAGCCTAAATTTCTTGATGGACAGTTTATACCCATTTGTTCTGGTGTCCACATTGATGCTGTACTCAAATAATTCCTCTCCTTCCCTGATGTTAATCCCTCTGAGGTATTTATAGAGAGCAATCATATCCCCCCCTCAACCTTCTTTTGGTTAGGCTAAACAAGCCAAGCTTCTTGGGTCTCCACTCATAGGGCAGGTTTTCCACTCCACAGACCATCCTTGTAGCCCTTCTCTTCACCTATTCCAATTTGAATTCATCCTTTTTAAACATGGAGAAACCAGAACTGCACACAATATTCCAGATGGGGTCTCACCAGTGCCTTGTACAGCGGCACTAACACCTCCCTGTTTCTACTTGATATACCTCTCCTGATACATCCTAGAACCGCATTAGCTTTCTTCACGGCCACATCACATTGGTGGCTCATAGTCATCCTATGATCAACCAGTACTCCCAGATCCTTCTCCTCCTCAGTCTGTTGCAACTGATGCATCCCCAACTTATAGGTCTACAACCATTGTGTCTTTAATGTTAAGGAAGCTCCCAGGTACAGTGGGCCCAGGGAGAAACCTGATGAGCCATTAAGGACACAATGGATGTAGACATCCTGTCTGGGGAGTTTCCCCAGAATCACACAAGTTAAAGTATAGATATAACAACCATATTCCTAACTTCTAATACAAATACAATTCCTATACATAAACTATAAAATCATTCCCAGCAAATTACTACCTTTCTATTGATACCAAACATGACATAGGTCCTATGAATTATAGCATTTATGAGATATTAATAGAAAATAATATCATAAATGGTTCCCTAAATTTGGACAGCATCGCATCCTGCTCACCCTGCCCCTATGCCCTGCCAGGGTCCCTGTCCCCCTTTGCCCCATTGTACACAAGGGGTGCCCCCCCCCACCGTGGACCTGCCCAAGGTCCCCCTAGCCCCTAGGAGTCGACCTAGGTGTCCAGTGTGGATGCTCTAGGTCAACTTTGTAAGTTCCCCCCAAAGTCGACTTTAATTGAGTGTGGACATGCTAAGTTGACTTAAAATTACAAGTGTAGACATAGCCAGTCTTTTAGGTTGACTTTAGGCTTAAGTTGACTTTTTCAAGTCATCTTAAGCCAGTGTAGACCTGGAGTAGCCCTAAGTCGATTGTGCTGACTGTTCAGATCGTCCCTATTTTTATTATCCTCTTTTTGTTATTAAACACCCTGGAAGACTGGCCTCCATTCTTCTGAGGTGGAGACTGTCCAAAATATATAGCCTCTTTGCCTCCTTGAACAACTTTTTTGGGTGAGGGGGCCACATTGCAATTCTTTTCTCACTCAGACAGCAGTTGAGCGAATTCTGGATAGATACAGCACATAAATCGATCATATTATTCATAAATTTTAACAGTCAAAAACCAACACTTTACAAACTCAATTTGGTTCTAAAAGCAGAAACTTGCATTTCCTACCTAAACACAATTCTCATAACATCCATCCTCCCTACAGCAACCTTTAGATAAATGTCACTTTCACAATTGTACACAAGTTTTCACTTGTTAATTAAACCACATTTTGTGAAAACTGGAAAAGGGCTTCCCTTCTTCCCACCCCGAGACGTGTCAGAGTGTACTGGTGGCAGGGAGGCATAGCAGAGGAAGGGAGGATAGGGGTGGCCATCTGGGGTGGCAAGAGAGAGCATGGGGAGCACAGCTGGGAAGTGCAGGGGTGGCAGGGGAGGGGAAAGGTGGCAGGGCAGGGCAAAGGAAGGCAGGGATAGTCATGTAGTGGTAGGGCAGGGATGGCATGGGAGGGGAGAGTTGGGGTGGCAGGGGAGAGTGACAGGGCAGCGGGGAGCAGTTCCCAATGACTCCCCCCCCAGCTGCCCGGCAGTGGCTGCTGAGACTCCAGGGGTGGGAGAAGAGCAGGGGGTGTAGCCAAGCCTGGAAGCACTGCTGACAGCAGCAGGACCACGGGTGGGAGGCAGGCAGCCACAGCCTGGCTGCCGGCTCCCAGCTGGCTGAGTGTGGGCCACTTGAAAAGCTGACCAGGGGTTGGGAACCCCTGAATTCCAGCTCTTTCCACGGGCATGCAGCCGACGGGCTGCATGTTTGAGACCCCCCTGTGACGCTGTCAGGATTTAAGGAACCATTTGTGATATTATTTTGTATTAATATGTTATAATTGTTATAATCCATAGGAACTATGCCATGTTTGGTGTCAATAGAAAGGTAATAATTTGTGGGGAATGATTATATAGTTTATGTGTAGGATTTGTATTCATATTAGAAGTTAGGAATATGATTGTTATATTTTAACTAGTGTAAGGCTGGGAAAACTTCCCAGACTGAATGTCTACCCAGCCATTGTCTCCTTAATGGCCCATTAAGGAAGCTCCCCAGTATAATGGGCCGAAGAAGAAAACCTGTTGAGCCACTGGGACTTAAACATGTGACTCAGCTCCAGTTTGATTGGAGAGACCTGCACACAGCATGAAGAAGGCCAGAGGTGATAAAAGGCAGCAACCCCAATGCCATCTTGCTCTCAAGTCCTCAGTCTACAGCCAATACCCATCTCTGGAACTATTCCTCTGAGACTGAACAAAGGATTGAGGCCCACCCTAATGCTGGGTGTTTACCAGAGGAACAAACCTGCAACTGCTTTTCATGAACTTTAAATCATTTGTATGTATGTGATTCGCTCTGACCCTTTAACATCTCATATTTTGCTTCTTTTCTTCTTATATTAAACCTTTAGTTGTAGTTGCTAAAGGATTGGCTATCAGTGTGGTATTTTGGGTAAGATCCAAACCTCTATTGTTCTGTGTGCTGTGGCTGGCCCTTTGGGGTCAGGAGAACCTATATCTTCAAGGGACCATGCAGCTAAGTGGGAGCCAGAGGAGCTGGAGTGCAATAAAGGGAGCTGTTTCTATTTTGGGCAGATTTCTTGGTACCCAGTGTGGGGAACCAGAGCCTGGTTGTGACTGATAGGGAGACTGGTTTAAGTACCACCCATCAGTGTGTGGGGAGTTTGGCTCCCGGTTTTGCAGCTTGCCCTGATTTTTGCACGTCCAGGAAGGTATCCCAGGAGGCCCCGGTCACACCCCCCACCTTAGAGTCTATGGCTATGTCTACATTTGTAAAGTTAAGTCGACTTAATCAGGTCGACTTAGTGCTATTCCCCATCCACACTGGCTTTAAGTTGATTTAAGAAGTCGACTTAAGGCTTAAGTCGACCTTCAGAGGTGGTGTTATTAAGTCGACTTATGCCATTATTAAGTCAACTTAAGGAAGCGCTTAAGTTGACTTAATAAAAGCCCAGTGTGGACGTGGCTTTGTGTAAGTCGACTTAAGCCTCCTTAAGTCAACCTAAGTAGCCAGTGTAGACGCACCCTATGAGTCTAACTTTAGTATTTTATTCCCCTACACCCATAACATGTCTTTGTTTGCCACTCTCCTGGAACAGGTACAAGTTATCATTGCCTTTTCCTGCGAGGGCAATAGCCTCAAAACTGGCATTCTGCATAACCAGCCTTAATCAGGATTTGACATTAGTCACCATCAATATACCAGATTCCACAGGAAACACCGCCCCAATCCACTTCACAGGAAGCAAGAGAGACACAAAGACATGCAACATTCATTGATACAAAGGTCTGTGAATATTCTATAGTCCAATGTCATGTTGCCCATCTCAATGTAATTAATTTTTTAAGGTTTCCTGCTTTCAAGGGCTGCCTCAGACATACAGGTAATGTTCATAACTTTAAATACAATGGTCTCAAGATGTGCCTGTGCATGTCTGTCACTTCACCTTCACATTAGTCACTCTGCAGGTGTATTCCACCCCATCCTGTCTGTGTCTTGCTTATTTAGATTGCAGATTCAGGGTATGGGCCTTCTATTACTCTGATGGTACAGTGCCTAACACAATGGGCCCCCATTCTTGGTTGGCTTTTAGGCACTACTGGAATGAACATGAATAATACGTATCTTGTTGCTTTGAGCCAAGGAAGTTGGACTTGGGACAGTCCTGCTTAAAAATGAGCTGTGGTTAACACCATGGGATATCCTTGGTGACAAGTGTTCCATACGTTCCACTAATACCACTTGTTCTCTTTGCCTTGAGCAGAGTTTCCCGTTTCCAAATTTGATGTGATCTCTCAGCTGGAATGAGGGGAAGAGCTGCGGGTTATAGATCTCCTGGGATCTCATAAAAGAAAGAGCTGCCTGCACAGGTGAGGAATTGGTTAAATGAACTCCACAACTGTCTGTGAATTAAGGAAAGATTTGGAATGCCGTACAAAGACCTTGTGAGCTATCTGGATAGAGGATAGCTCCCAGTGGGTCTGACATCATAACAGCAGATGTCACTCTTGGCTTTCCAACTACAGTGATTGACAGTAGTAACCGCCTTCCTGATTTCCCTCCTCCCTATGTGTTTGGTTAGGATGTGGATTCACAATTGATCTGCTCATCTCCTCTGAGGAAGGTTTGGTGAATGGAGAGGAAAGTACAGTTCCTAATTTATTTGATTCTCCTTCGAGTAGCGTCCCTGTGGGTGCTCCACTTCGGGTCTAAGCGAGTCCTCGTGCTGCAGATCGGAGATTTTACAAACAGTGCTCGTCGCGGCCGCGCGCACATCCCAGCATTCTTGCGCTGGTCTTTGTCGCCTTTTTGTCCCACGCGCAGCCCGACCACCGTCAGTTCCTTCTCAACCGTCCGCGGCAGCAGACGGACTCTCTCCTCGCTTGTCAACTGAAGGAAATTCTGACTAAAAACCTTGAAAACCTTATCCTTTTTCATCCTCCCCCCCTTTTTTTTCCTTCACCTTTATTTTATTTTTAAAAAAACCAAAAAAAACCCACCAACCCCATTCCTCCCTCCCGACCTCACCATACCCGGCTCCCCCGGGTTTAAAAGATGCAGCTTATGCCGAGATGCGATGCCTGCCTCTGATGGCCCAGACGCGTGTATAAAATGCTTAGGTGAGGGACATATTTCAACGAAATGTCCCCACTGCAAGAACATGAGTTCCCGGGCCAGGAGGGACAGAGACCTATGACTAAAACTCCTACTCATGGAGAAGTCATTATGACCAGCCTCCGACCTGGGTCAACAACCTGAGAAGACTCAGGGACCGCAAGACCAGCCGTCTTCATTAGTTTCAGAGAAAAGGAGAAAAACACCAGTCTCCTCTCCTAGATTGGCCTGTACTAAAGAGGCGATAAGTTCCTCATGTTTGATGACTGCCAGGCCTGCCAAACGAACATCCACGGCACCACCAGCACAGGGACATAGATCTTCTAACGTGAAGTCCCTGACCGTTAAACCAATGAAAACGGTCTCGGCACCGAGGTTGGCAATGGTACCGACAACAAACTCAGCACCGTCGGAACCGCAACAACTGGCACCTCTATCGGTACTGCCACAATTCCCAACACCACCAGTACCGATGATCACCACGGCACTGACTGCATGCGCGGCACCGCCAGCGGATCCTGTAGAAACCTCGGCACCACAAGCGACACCTCCATCGGTGCCGACTCAACCGCAGACTCACATGGCACGGAGGAAGCATTCAAGAAAAACAAGACACATTGAAATACAGGAAGCTTTTCCACCAGCCTCCCCAGCTTCTAGATCTGACCTCTCTTCAGGGGAAATATCCCCTGGGCACTCCACACCTCCATCAATTTACTCCGGTGAGGGGGAGGAAGAGAGAGTGTCACAAATGCAATTTTGACCTCAAGCATATTCTACCCAGGAGTCGAGGCATAGATCACTTTATTACAGGGACCTACCGCCACACTTCTGGTATGGCCCTCCATGGCATGGTGCCCATGCCCACTACCATTCAAGAGGGCACAGATGGGAACTGTACGCTCCATATTCATCCCGTAGCAGATCCTCCATCCATGCTGCTAAGCAACGTACACAGGTGACATCTAATCAAGGGGCTACTCAGCCAGCTGAGTCCAACATGCAGCAGGACACTGCAGACTCCCCATCACCTCCTCATAATTCGTCTTCTTCACCAGATGAGGCTATTATCCCATCCCCACCAACCACCTCTGATGATTTTAGGCAGTTTCAGGACCTTTTTAAAAGAGTTGCTGATTCCCTGGAAATTTCCCTCCAGGAGGTAGCTGAACCCCAGCATAAATTGCTCCGAATACTTCAAACAGCATCTTCTGCAAAAATCGCCCTGCCTATGAACTCAGCGTTAATGGAACCAGCCGAAAATATCTAGCAAACAGCAGCAATGATAGCACCAACATGCAGAAGAGCAGACAAAAAGTACTATGTCCTGGCAAAGAGCTCTGAATATCTTTTTTCACACTCCGCCCCCTATTCACTGGTTGTTGAGGCTGTGAATCACAGACACAAACAAACATTCAACAAATCCACACCGCAAGACAAGGATGATAAAAAGATGGATTTATTAGGCAGAAAAGTTTACACCTCATCCACCCTACAGTGCCGCATTGCTAATTACGCAGCCTTGCTCACAAATTACAATCATAAGAATTACTTAAAACTAGCGGACTTTATAGATTACATTCCGGATAATAATAAACATCAATTTCTGTCAATCATTTGGGAAGGCCAACTAATTTCGAAGACAGCACTTTAGGCAGCTTTGGATGTTGCTGATACTGCCGCTCGAACCATAGCCACAGGAATCGTAATGAGGCGAGTTTCCTGGCTTCATGCTGCAGACCTCCCAAAGCAGCTACAATCGGCCATTGAAGACTTACCTTTCAAGAAAAGAAAATTATTTTCAGACAAGACCGACGATATGATGCACACCTCAAAAGACTCCCGAGCAACTTTACATTCGTTCGGTATTTACACCCCATACATCAAGAGACGGCAATACAGATACCATCCCTATAATTCTAGGTATCAATATCAACAACAACCCTATAGAACTAATAATCATCGACAGGAACAATACAGAGGCAGGCAGAGATCACAGCACAGAAGACAGCCTACCAACCAATCCTCAAACCCTCAGGGGCCCCCACCTAAACCCCAATTTTGAGGGTTCGGTCGAGGGTCCACACAACCTCGTACCTCTTCCAGCGCCAAGAACATCTGCAACATACTCACACAGACTCCGCCCTTTCCACCATCGCTGGGCGCAGATAACATCCAACAAGTGGGTATTAGAAATCATAAGCACAGGTTACACCATACCACTCGTGTCAAAACCAAAACACCACTCCCTTCCCCATCCCTTTTCAGCGACACAACTCATGTACAGCTCCTGGAAATCAAAGCTCAACGACTGTTAAACATAGGAGCCATAGAAAAGGTGCCAAGAAAATACCGGGGAAGAGGTTTTTATTCACCAGACTTCCTGATACGAAAGAAAACCGGTGGGTGGAGACCAATATTAGACCTCAGGAAACTGAATTGATATATTCATTCAGAATGATTACCCTAGCGACAATTATCCCAGCTCTGGAACACAATGACTGGTATGTGGCCCTCGACCTTCAGGATGCATATTTCCACATAGCCATCCACCCATCTCACAGACGATTCCTCAGATTCATTGTCAACAAAGAACATTACCAATATACTGTCCTTCCCTTCGGCCTCTCAACTGCACCGAGGGTATTTTCAAAAGTATTATCAGTTGTGACAGCCCATCTCCACAAACAGGGCGTCACACTATTTCCGTATTTAGACGACTGTCTTCTAAAAGCAAACAGCCACTCACAGGCCATACAACACTTAACCTGCACAATGTCCCTATTTCAACACCTCGGACTTCTCATAAATATGTCAAAGTCTACTCTACAACCAACAAAATCCATAGAGTTCATCGATGCACTGCTAGATTCCCAGTCATCGAGAGCGTATCTTCCTCTCCAACGATTCACAATGATCTCAGATTTAGTCCACACAGTTCGCACATCTCCAACTACAAATGCTCTCTCCTGCCTCCAATTATTGGGTCATATGGCATCAACCACGTTTGTGGTACTGTTGGGGAAAAGATAAAGTTAAAAAGATATGTTTGTGTATCACAAAGAATGGACAGGCCCTAGAGCGGGCAGGGTGCCAATGTACTTTGCAGCCTGCCCAGGTTGGCTCACTGCCAAAGGCAGACAACCTGCCTAGAGACAGGGACCGTGCGCAGAGGCTTAAGTGCCGTGTGCAGCCCCAAGCTCTATGGCGGGAAAACCCTGGGCTGGGATTGGTCAGCTTACTTGTTAAAACAACTTGTGTGAGAGGGGAGGGCTGCTGTCCAACAGAGAGGCAGCCCTGTAACGTTGCTTTGCACGGTCGGCGGACCAAGATTCTCGGACCAGGACGAGAAGCAGACGGCCCAAGTCAGGAGGACTGCGGACCTGGACCTAGAAGCAGACGAGTGAACTGTTTTGCCTGAGACCCGGAACAAAGACTGACCACCCCTCGGCCAAGCGGACGATTGGGATACCAACGCCCTGCTGGGTGAAGAAAGACTGTGAATAAGAGGCCTGCCTTGGTTGGTGGGTGGGATACACAGTTAGATAGGGGTTCTTGTTAGTCATTTTCCTTACCTGTGTTTGTTCCTCTTCCACTAATAAACCAGTGTTATTCGTTAATTAGAAAAAGAGTCCCTGACTGGATCCTTTCCCTATTCAAGCTAGTCACAGTTGACAGATGCTGCTGACAGGGTCGCACCTAAGCTAAGTTGATTGATTCATGATCAGCTAGCTAAATTTCAGCTGATAGATTTTTGGAACAGTACAACACGCCAGACTCCAAATGCGACCCCTACAGCTTTGGTTTGCCAAAGCATACAGGCACAACAGACACTCAGTGCACAAGATACTGTCGCTACCAAGGGAAATCAAGGACTCCCTTCTCTGGTGGGCGGTACCAACAAATCTGTTGGCAAGAGTCCCATACTTTTTGGAACCTCCTACTATAATGATCACAACAGATGCCTCCCTTTCCAGATGGTGAGCACACCTCCAAGACATTACTGCCAACGGTCAGTGGTCACGTCATGAATCGAATCTCCATATCAACATCCTAGAGCTTCGTGCAGTTCGCAAAGCATGCCAATATTTCAAGCATCATATCATGGGGAAACATGTAAAGATTATGACAGACAACATTGCATGTATGTTCTATATCAATCGACAAGGAGGAGCCAGATCCACTTTCCTCTGCATCGAAGCTATCAAACTATGGAACTGGTGCATAAGACATCAGATCACAATTTCTGCTGCTTATCTACCAGGAACCCACAACACCTTGGCCAACCGTCTCAGCAGGACTTTTTCCAGGGACCACGAATGGGAACTTCACCCATCAGTCACAAGATCCCTATTCCGGTGATGGGGTCAGCTGAAAATAGACCTGTTTGCCACGGAAAGAAATCACAAATGTCCCCTCTTCTGCACCCTAGGGGATGCCTTTCTTCATCCATGGCATCACAACCTTCTTTACACTTTACCACCATTATCGCTAGTCTTCAAAACACTATTAAAGATCAGGAGGGACAGATCGAGGGTTATCATGATAACTCCCTATTAGCCCAGACAGCCATGGTTCCCCTTTCTCCTGCACATGTCCACCGAGAAACCATTTCACCTACCAATGATACACAATCTGCTCTCTCAGAACAAGGGGAAAACTACACACCCTGACATCAAGAGCTTACATTTGACAGCTTGGAACCTCAGTGGTTCAATGAACAGGAAATCCAATGCTCTGAACCAGTTCAACAAGTCCTCATAAACAGCAGAAAACCTACCACGCGACGCACTAACCTACAAAAGTGGACCAGATTCTCTTCATGGTGTAGGACTAAGGACATACATCCATCCTCAGCCTCCATTCCAGAAATACTTGATTACCTCTTTTCACTGAAAACTTCAAACCTATCTTTAAGTTCGCTACGGGTACACCTGGCAGCAATCTCTATCTTCTATACAAAGGACTCAGAGACTACACTTTTTTCCTTACCCATTATGAAACGCTTCTTACGGGGTTTGCAGAACCTATACCCTGAGGTGCACGCTGCTGCTGTACCATGGGACCTATCACTGGTACTCAACAGGCTAGTTTGACCACCCGTCGAACCCCTGGCAAAATGTTCTCTAAGTCACTTATCCATGAAAGTCCTATTTCTAATAGCAATAACGTCAGCCAGACGTGTAAGTGAATTAGGAGCCCTGATGGCTGACCCTCCCTTCCCTGTTTTCTACAAGGACAAAGTAACCCTAAGGCCACACCCAAAATTCATACCTAAAATTTCAACATCATTCCATATGAATCAATCAATAAACTTACCTGTTTTTTTCCCAAAACCACACACCGATCCAAACCATGCAGTTCTCCATACTCTGGACGTCTGTTGAGCGTTAGCCTTCTACCTGCAAAGAACAAAGCCATTTAGATGCACAAATAAACTTTTCGTCTCCATAGCAGATAGGTGCAAAGGCAGACCCATCTCCAAACAGAGGTTATCCAAATTAATATCGGGTTGTATTATTGAGGCCTACAAACTAAACAATACCCCTATTCCTGCACAAATTCGTGCTCATTCCACAAGAGCCATAGCTACTACCACGGCCTTTCTCCACAATGTGCCTCTACAAGAAATTTGCAGAGCAGCGACTTGGTCCTCCCATCATTCTTTCATCAAACACTATGCTTTAGACTCCGTAACCAGATCTGACACATCTGTTGGACACTCGGCTCTTCCTACCTTAACAAACAGACGCTCCAAAGTCCCGCCTACCTTGTAGGACACTGCTTGGGAGTGACCCGAAGTGGAGCATCCACAGGGACACTACTCGAAGGAGAAATGGAGGTTACTCACCTGCGGTGCAGTAACTGGAGTTCTTCGAGATGTGTGTCCCTGTGGGTGCTCCACTACCCGCCCTCCTCCCCTCTCTAACTCAGAACTTTTCTCTCTCTATCTAGCTCTTGTTTGCTTCCGGGTTAGAGAAGGAACTGATAGTGGGCGGGCCGCGCACGGGACAAAAAGGCGCCAAAGACCGGCGCAAGACTGCTGGGATGCGCACACGGCCCCGACAAGCATTGCTTGTAAAATCTCCGATCTGCAGCGCGAGGACGCACTTAGACCCAAAGTGGAGCACCCACAGGGACACACATCTCGAAGAACTCCAGTTACTGCACCGCAGGTGAGTAACCTCCATTTTCTGCAGCACCCAGTTTATTTGTTCCCACCTTTTCCCATTCCTCTCTTTGAGGTTTCTTTTCTCTCTGGCGCAGGGAGTGACCTACCTCTGGACTTTCTATCTCAGCAGGGGATGGATTGGTGAGCAAGAACAAGGAGATTCATCACCAGAAAGATGCTGACCAAGTCCAACCACAGGAAATGTTCTCAAGAAGAGCCAAAGGGAATGTTTCCTGGAGCTTTGTGCAGGCAAAAGCCTGTGAGAGCCAGTACAGGCCAGAGAAAAAGTTCAGTAGCCATACAAACCTTATCAGAGAAGCAACATTGAAGAGACACCCTACACTTCGTGATATAGCACTAAAGATGAATTTATACCATAGAATTGCTTCAAACAATGGAATATTCATTGATAAAAATGCCATGCTCATTCATTCACTTGTAACTCCATATTGTAACCAAAACTTCATTTTGAATTGTTTTCTTCATTTTGTATTGTCCAGTCTTTTTGCTGAAACTACATTTAAATGTGTTTTTAATTTAATTTGGATATGTGAATGAAGTGGCGGTCCTGTGGAAGACATTGTAAAAAATTATAAAAAATATAAAAATAAAAATAAAATAATCTAAAAAAATAAAAAGAAAAAAGCTAACTGTGCTCTCAAACTTAAAGTGCCCTAAAAAAATAAGCTATTTCTATGTGCTGTTTTTCTGTCTTATTTTAACCAATTTATAACTTTCCACTTGCACCTAATAAACAAAAATACCATATTATCACTATAAATACCTGCAAAATCTGCCTGCAAACAAAGCTCACTTAACTGCACAAAAAAACATACTGTACTATTAACTGTCTTTCCAAGCATTGCTTAAATAAAATTAATGTCTTACTAAAACCTAATAACAAAAAATTAAATTATCTTCTTCAACAGTGGGAAGAGACCTGGAGAACTGGGACCACTCATCCTTGGTAAGCTACCACCACTACATCGATGATGTGCTGATAACAGGCGATAGAGAGATTGAGGTAACTCAAGCATTACACTCCCTAATGGCGCACATGTGAGACGAGGGTGGGAAATACAGGACTCTATGCTCCAGCGTCCCGCCCAATCGGCCATCTTTTTAGGAATTCACTGGTCCTCGCAACAACGAGAGATCCCTAACCCCGTGAGAGAGACTCTGAAAGCTGTACAGCCCCCCACTGATAAGCATGGGGCGCAAACTCTGCTAGGACTCTGGAATTATTGGCGCGGGTGGATTTCCTATCTTGGTCTCATCCTACGGCCAATTGCTAACTTGACCAGGAAAAAGGCCCAATTTGCTTGGGGGCCGGAACAGGATGCAGCCTTAGTGGTGGCAAAGGAGGCCCTGCAGCAACACAGTCGACTACACTATCCGGATTTATCCCAGCCCTTTGAGCTACAGGTGACAGTGGACGACGACCAGGTTGACTGGAGCCTATGGCAGCGGCACGATGGAAAAAAGGTACCCATAGGGTTTTGGGGAAAGCGACTGGGGGCCGCTACTCACTACACCCCTTTGGAAAGAGTGTTAAAGGCCACCTACCTTGCCCTGATAGCCACGGAACCCATCACGCAGGGCCAAACCGTGATCACCCAGACACCGCTGCCCATTCGTAGCTGGATGGAAGCTACAGAAGCCCACCCTGTTGCGTTGGGCAAGCGCCCCCGTATGAGGAACTCACCCCCGAACAGCAACAAGGAGTCTGGTTTATGGATGGCTCCGCCCGTTATAAGTGAGGAGAACGGGTGTGGACTGCAGCTGCCTTTCAGCCTGCTTCTGAAACCATCCTCACCCAAGAGTGTATGGGAGGTTCTAGTCAGCTGGCAGAGCTTCAGGCTGTCCTTTTAGCAGTGCAAGAGAGCAAGGTAGACCCCACCTATATATATACTGATAACTGGGTCACCTATGTGTGCCTTACCTCCTGGATGGCTGTATGGTGCCACCAGGACTGGGCGATTCATGGTAGGTCCATATGGGGAGGGCCCAACATTTGGGAGCAGTTATGGACTTTTGCTAAGACCAAGACCCTAGCCGTAGGGCATGTGGATGCTCATACCAAGAGGCAGGATAAAGCCACCCTGCATAACGCCGTAGCTGATGCAGCTTGTAGAGAGACACACTGCGGACCAGTCCTAGCCCAATGGGCACATGATCGGAGTGGGCATGGAGGGACCCAGGCAACCCAGGAGTGGGCAAGGACCCGAGGCATTCCCCTCACCAGAGATGAGGCTCGCACAGCGGTGGACCACTGCCCCCGTTGCGCGGAACTGAAGGGCCAACTGCTCCAGCGGGTGGTCGATGGACAGATTAACGAGGAGAGCATCCCGGACAGATTTGGCAATGTGATTACATCGGCCCCTTCCCCACTGAGAAGCAACAGAAATATTTGCTCACCATGGCTGACACCCATACGGCCTGCTGCGAGCTTTTCCCTGTGCCCATGCTGATGTGAAACACACCATGAAAGGCCTCCAGGAGGTGGTCCTTTCATACGGGCTCCTGACTGAGATCCAAAGTGACCAAGGGACTCACTTTACCGCCAAAGAGGTCCAAGAGTGGGCTCTGGACGCTGGAATCCGGTGGGTATTGCACATTCCGTACCACCCAGAAGGCACAGGACTGATAGAGAGAATGAATGGCCTATTAAAGGACCAAATCAAGAAAATAATGGGAAATGACTCACTCAGCGGGTGATTTAGAGCCCTCCCACTCACCCTTTTCAACCTTAACAATCGGCAGCTTACCGCTGGAGCTATCCCATACACGCGACTTACAAACCTGGTCCCTGCATGCCTAAAGGAAGCACTTTGGGTCTGGAAGGTCCAGCCTCAAGCCACACCGCTTACTCAGGGGACACCTGCTAGTGCTGGGTTGGATCTAGCGGTTCCCCGTGAGACACATTGGGAAATTAATCCAGGGGAATCCAAAGTGTTTAATAGTGGATGGGGGGTGCAGGTCCCACAAGGGACCTACGGTCAATTGCACATCCATTCCAGCTTGGCCAGACAGGGCCTCACGGTGTTGGGGGGTGGGTGATTGATCAGGATTACCAGGAGGAGATCAAACTTATCCTACATAACTTGAGCACCCAGACTCACGAATTCCCCTTAGGAACTTGAATTGCACAACTGACCAGTACCACCCGGGGGAAGGAGGGCCCCCTGTCAGAAGGACCAAGGCCTGATGGTCCAACAGTCTGGGCAACACTGGCAAGAAAGTATGGACCCGGCAGGAAGGGGGTCGTCAAAGAACGCAGGCAGAAATAGTGGCTGATGGCCCAAAGGCCTCTGTAGTTATTGCAAAGCAAGGAGAGATCGTACCCACCTACGTTCCCCTCAACAGGTTGTTGGCGCAGCCCTAGAAGGAGAAGCTTGGGAAAAATGGAGCCCCTGCAATGAAAGCACCCCCATGTATGTCCACTGTACCACTAACCAGACCATGCAATTGGGAGACTACTGCAGCGAGACCAGGTATTGTGTAAATGGAACGATGTAGGTATACAATATTACCCGGGGTTTCTGCATGGAATATGGGGCAGCCTATATGGTGGTCAATATGGGGCATGCCACTCGACGCCCAGCGTATCCAGTGTCCCGCACAAGCATTGATTCCCAAGGAGACGAACCCCCCAGGCTGGTAGTTGAATATTTATGACCCTCTTTGCCAAAGGCCAAGGAATGAAGGCGTGCTCCCCGTTGAGTGGTTCTGGATGCATCAATTTACCCTCATGGATGGCTCCCAGAGGTACCAAGACATCAGAAGCTACTGGTGGAATCAGCTATTCCCCGACAGTGAAATTTCCCTGGGCCGGGGCCCCATCCTTGTTCGTGGGCCCTCTGCCCGTGGAGACCAGATTCCCCTCCCCCTAATCCACCCACTAGCTAAGCGCCAGTCATTGGAATGCTCAGATATGACACAGTTGCAATGTTTGATTTCAGTGCAGCTTGTAATTAATATGTCCTTAATAAATATCTCAAGGGCTTTTCCCTTTTGTTGGCTGCACACTATGGCGCTATGGCTGTAGAAAAGAACCTGGGGGTTATGGTGGATGGGAAGATGAATATGAGCCAACAGTGTGCCCTTGTTGCGAAAAAGGCCAATGGCATATTAGGCTGCATCAGTAGGAGTATTGCCAGCAGATTGAGGGATGTGATAATTCCCCTCTGTTTGACACTGGTCAGGCCGCATCTGGAATACTGTGTCCAGTTTTGGGCTCCCCACTACAGAAAGGATGTGGACAAATTAGAAAGAGTCCAGCGGAGGACAACAAAAATGATTAGGGGGCTGGGGCAAATGACTTATGAGGAGAGGCTGAAGGAACTAAGCTTATTTAGTCTACAGAAGAGAAGACTGAGGGGAGATTTGATAGCAACCTTCAACTACTTGAAGGGGTGCTCCAAAGAGGAGGGAGCTAGGCTGTTCTCAAGGGTAACAGAGGACAGAACAAGGAGCAATGGTTTCAAATTACAGCTGGGGAGGTCAAGGTTGGATATTAGGAAAAACTTTCTCACTAGGAGGGTGGTGAAGCATTGGAATGGGCTATCTAGGGAGGTGGTAGAATTTCCATCTTTGGAGATTTTTAAGACTCGGTTAGACGAAACCCTGGCTGGGGTAATTTAGGGGGAGTGGTCCTGCTTTTTAGCAGGGGGTTGGACTAGATGACCTCGTGAGGTCCCTTCCAACCCTATTATTCTATGATTCTATGATAATAGGAGCATGGGGGGGAGGGGCAGATGGCATGTGAGGCTGACCAAGCTTTGGAGGTGTGGAGGGAATGGCAGCAGGATTGGGGCAGAGGCCACACTTAGATATACAAGTGGCCTAAGAGGGGAGAGTACATGGAGTGGGTTCTGAGTTATTACAGAGAATTGTTTCTTGGATAACTGGCTATTGAGATTTGCCCACGTGCTCAGGGCTGATCGCCATATTTGGGGTCAGGAAGGAATTTTCCCCCAGGGCTGATTGGCCTGGGCTCTGGGTGTTTTTCCACCTTCCTCTATAGCACAGGCATGGCTCACCTACCGGTGAATTCTCTGTATCTTAAAGTCCTTAAATCATTATTTAAGGAGGTAAATAACTCAGTCATAGCTTGATGGCCTATTGCTGGAGTGGGTGGGTGAGGTCTTGAGGCCTGCATTTTTCAGGAGGCCAGACTAGATAATCGTACTGGTCCCTTCTGACCTTAAAGTCTATGGCTATGTCTACACTTGCTAAAATTAGTTCGAATTAATGATCCCCATTCATTTCAATGGCCGGTTAGTTCAAACTGAGGCTAACTAACTAAAAGTTATTGCGGGACAGGCAAGCATTATAATTATAACGCTTTACTGCATCCACACATCACTCCTTCTAGTGCACTGCCCTGCCAGCTGAAAGGCTGGCAGTGGTGCTGGCTTGAGCTCCAGTCCTGTGGCTGGGGCTCCGTTGGACTGGGGCTCAGCAAAGCCGGGCTGCACAGCTGAGCCAGGCTGCAGGGGCTCCAGCTTCCCTGGTGGGGCTCCAGCCACCAGGCAGCTGAGCCCCGCTGGGGGGCTTGAGACCCCCACAGCAGCCAAGCCCCACAGCTCGGCCAGCCCCACAGCCGGGCCCTGGCGGGGGGCTTGAGACCCCCGCTGAGCCCCACAGCTGGGCCTGGCAGGGGGCTTGAGAGCCCCGCCATGGCTGCAGCGGGGCTTCAGCTGCTGGTTACCTGAGCTCCCGGGAGCCCGGTGGGTGGAGGGGCTCAGAGCCCTGCCACCCACCGGGCTCCAGCTGCAGGGCTTCGGGTGGCAGTGGGGGCTGCCCCGTCGCCACCCAAAGCCCCAGGGCTGAGCGAGGGGCTGGCCCGAACCGCCAGGGCAGCTCCAAAAAAGTCAGTTTCACTGCTCTGATAAGCAGTGAAATTGACATATACATCAATTTCACTGCTCAGCTAGAGCAGTGAAATTGACATATTTGACAGCTCTGGTGTCCCAGAGTGCCCTTGATTGGCACTCTGGGACATTTCTGGAGGCTATCAATAACGCAAGAAGCATACACACAGGCTATACCACGGAACAACTGTTCTGTAGTAAGCCTTACCACCCTCGTTTGGGTGGTTTACATGTTGCACGGCAAGAGGACTGTTGCCGCGCAACAAGAAGCTTTCATGAGTGTACGCTATCACTGTTATCGCGTGGTAAGGAGCCTTACCGTGCAATAACTTTGTAGTGTGTACAAGGCCAAAGAAATTAGTTCGAATTAACATGACCACATTGGCTAATTTGAACTAGTTAGTTCAAATTAAAGCCTTACTTCTGAAGCCCTATTCGAACTAACTAAAGCCTAGTGTAGCCAGGGCTTTAGTTGGTTCGAATTAAGTCTCCTTAATTCGAACTAACTTTCCAGTGTAGACATAGCCTATGAGTCTAACACAAACAGGCGGCTCTGTTCAGCCATGTGTGCCTGAGAGCTGGGGCGAGGCAAGTGTTTTTAAATCTCCCACCCTGCCCAGACACATGGTCCAAGGTGGGAAATGTAAAACACCTGTGGGTCCGGCCCCTGGGCCTTGCCAGAGAGCAGCCTCTATGGGATTGAAAAGAGCTGCTACGGAACTATAGTCTGGTCGTGAGGCTTCTTCGAGTACACCATCCCCTCCCATGGTTGTAATAGCGGAACCGACGCCCCCTTCGGCCCCAATACCCCCCTCCAGTTAGGGATGAGGGCCCCAGAGATCAGAAAGGGGGAGGGCCCCTGGGCATGTACCCTCTTATAACTGAGACTGCAATCTCTCGTCAAGGAGGTGACAATCGACCGGCTACTACCATGCAGGTCTACACTCATGTCCCCTTTAACCCGGTGGACTTGGCTGCCTTCAAGGCACAAGCCGGGGACTTTTCAACTAACCCCAGCCGCTTTATGTCTGTGTTTGAAGGGTGTCTGGCAAGTCACAAGCCAGACTGAGACAACTGTAATATCCTCTTGAGAACCCTACTGTCTGAAGTCGAGAGGCAACAGGTAATTGCTAAGGCTAGGGAAGTGGCAGCGAAGAGACACAAGGCAAATCCAAATGGTGTCCTGACAGCCCTGAATCAAGTCCCCTTTGTAGATCCAAGGTGGGACCCTGTAATTTTAGAGACTGCCAATCAGGCCTATTCTCTCCGAGAAGACGAGAAGGACAAACGGCAGGTAAAAGTGATGGTAGCCACAGTTACGGCTAGCGACTCCAGAAGAGCACCGGAAGGAAGACCACCCAGAGGGCAAGGACGAGGTAGGCCAGGGCCTATGGAGCGGCGGTTGGGGCGAAACCAATGTGCCAGATGCTGGAGGGAGGGGCACTGGAAGAACGAGTGCCCAGACCGGGAGGTGGCCCCCATGATGGAGGTGGAAAGTCCTGAGTAGGGAGGTCGGGAGGACGGCAGGGCCCACCACCTGAACCCCATGCAAAGATGAGGGTGGGCAACTCAGAAATAAGTTTTCTAGTGGACTCGGGGGCAGATCAGACGGCGGTCAACCAACCGTTAGACCTGCCCGTTGAAGACTTCTTAACTGTAATTGGGGCAACCGGGAAAGGAGTCAGGTGCCCTGTCTATGCCCCTGCAGAATGTACTTTGGGAGACAAACATATTTCCCATCGCATAGTTTACCTCCCTGACTGCCCCACCCCTCTGCTGGGAAGGGACCTCCTCTGTAAGCTGGGAGCCACTCTGCATTTTACACAGGACGAAATCACTCTCAACCTACCCCCAGAGCATGCCTGGCTAATGATAGTGGAACCTCAGGGAAAAGCCCAAGAAGCTCAGGAATGGGCACATTGGGAGGATTAAGTTTATCCCCTAGTGTGGGCCACAGAGGCTCTGGGGAAAGCCTCTCACATTACTCCGGTTACAATCCAGCTCCTCCCAGAGAAAACCCCAGTGAGAATCCACCAGTATCCCATAGGGCAAGAAGCGTGGGAGGGGCTGCAGAATACCATTGGAACATTCCTAAGGTGTGGGGTCCTCCAGGAGTGTCAGTCGGCTTGGAACACTCCCATTCTGCCAGTTAAGAAACCGGATGGCACCTACCACTTGGTGCAGGATCTTAGGACTGTGAACGAACGGGTGAAGCCCCTGCACCCTCTGGTGCCGAATCCCTATACACTGCTGGCCTCTATAGGGGAACAATATATGTACTTCACTGTTCTCGATTTAAAGGATGCCTTTTTTTTTACCATCCTGGTGGAATGACAGTCCCAGGAACTTTTCGCCTTTGAGCACTCGAGCTGGCTGCCAATATCTTCACCGATTCCAGGTATGCATTTGGGGTACTGCATGCCCATGCAGGGCTATGGAAGCAGCGGGGAATACTAAGAGCCCAGGGAAACCCAGGCCCTGGGTTTGTATGGCCCACAAATCCTCCGTTTACTGGCAGCCGTTCAATTGCCTGCCAAGGTGGCTGTAATACACTACCGGGCCCACCAGAGGGAGGAAAATAACTCGGGGAAATGCCCGAGCTGACCGGGAAGCCAAATGTGCAGCCTCCGGCCCCCCCCTCAGAAGAAACTACCCTAGTGAGCACTCTCATTCCAGCCCTAGAAGATCTCCCGCATCCGGTTTACTCACAGGGTGAGCGAGCTCTGGCTGCAAAGCTCCAGCTCCTGGACACAGTTGGGTGGTGGCATACATCGGATGGAAAGGTCCTTCTCCCGGGCACTCTTGTGCATAATGTCCTGAATCAGTTACACCTGGCAACCCATGCGGGGAGGGAAGCCCTAGTCCAGATGGCCACCAAGTATTTTCTCACCAGTAGCCTCCACTCCCAGGCCTCCCGAATTGTGGCGGGGTGCCCCATTTGCCAGAAGAACAATCCTCTTTCCAGAGGACCCCACCAGCCAGCATCGCTTGAACAGACCCCCGGGCCAGGTGTTGTATGGCAAATTGACTTTACTGAGTTGCCACGGAGCCAGGGGTATCGGTATTTACTGGTGATGGTGGATCGTTTCACTGGATGGCCAGAGGCATTCCCTTGCCGGAATTGCACCGCTAGGATGGTGGCTGTGAAATTGATGAAGGAATTGATCTCCAGGTTCGGACTGCCCCAATGGATTGAGTCTGACAATGGAACTCATTTTACTGCAAACATTGTAAAGATAAATTCCAAAGGGGTAGCCGTGTTAGTCTATTGTAGAAAGACAACAGAGTCCTGTGGCACTTTTAAAGACTAACAGATTTATTTATCGCATGAGCTTTCATGGGAGAAAATCCCACTTCGTCAGATGCTTTGAAGATAGGAAAGTTACAGAGTGGTAGGAAATTAAATGTAGGGGAGTGTATGACATAGCATTAGGTCAGGCTGTAACAGCAAATCAAAATAGGTGTTAGGATTCAAAACACTGGGGAACAGCACATAGAGGAGCACATAGACCTATGGATTATAGCATATATGAGATATTAATAGAAAATAATATCATAAATGCTTCCCTAAATCCGGACAGCATCACACCCTGCCCACATGCCCTGCCAGGGTCCCTGTCCCCCTTTGCCCCATTGTACACAAGGGGTGTCCCCGCCTGCCACCGTGGACCTGCCCAAGGTCCCCCTAACCTCTAAAAGTCGACCTAGGCGTCCAGTGTGGACGCTCTAGGTCGACTTTGTAAGTTCCCCTTTAAGTGGACTTTAATTTTAAGTGTAGACTCACTAAGTTGACTTAACTAAGTCGACTTTAAGTCGACTTAGTTAAGTCGACTTAGTTAAAGTCAACTTAAAATTACAAGTGTAGACATAGCCTTGAGGAGGACAACAAAGGTGTGAGAAGACCCTGATGATAAACAGATGGCTCAGGCAGTGGTGCTATAAGGAGGGCTTTGCCATGTATGGTCACCGGGAGGCATTCATGGACAGAAGACTGTTCTCCTGGGATGGACTGCACCTGAGTAGGGAGGGAAACAGACTTCTGGGAGGGAGATTAGCACAATTGATCAAGAGAGCTTTAAACTAGAGAGTTGGGGGAGATGGTTGGGAGATACCCAAATAATCTCTGTGCCTGATATTAGTGTTGAGAAGGAGGTAAATGAAATAAGAAAGGACACAGAAATAGGGAGCGACATGAGGGTTACGAGAAGGAGGAGTAGTGTAAATGCCAGTCTAGGAAGTGATATTGTCTGTGGAACGACTGTGCCAAATCAGGCAAAGAACATGAGTGAGGCCAAGCAGCACAAACTAAAATGTTTATATACTAACACGAGAAGCCTGGGTAACAGAATGGAGGAGCTGGAGCTACTGGTAGAGGAAGTGAAACCAGATATTATAGGGATAACTGAAACATGGTGGAATAGTAGTCATGACTGGTGTACCGGTATTGAAGGCTATGTGCTCTTTAGGAAAGATAGATATAAAGGCAAAGGTGGGGGAGTGGCATTGTATGTCAATGAGGAGATAGACTGCAGGGAAATTCAAAGTGATGGAATTAACAAGACAGAATCAATCTGGGTAAAAATCAGGTTAGGGGAAAAAGCTACTAAAGTTTCTCCTGGAATGGTGCTTGGAGTGTGTTACAGACCACCGGGATCTGATTTAGACATGGATAGGGACCTCTTTAAGGAAGTTAATGCTACTGGGAACTTTGTGATTATGGGAGACTTTAACTTCCCAGATATAGACTGGAGAATGTGTACTAGTAGTTATAAGAGGGCCCAGTTTTTCCTGGATGTGATAGCTGATGAATTCCTTCTCCAAATGGTTACCGAACCAACGAGAGGGGATGCCATCTTCGATTTAGTACTGGTGAGTAGTGAGGACCTCATAGATGAACTGGTTGTAGGGGACAACTTAGGTTCAAGTGACCATGAGCTAATTCAGTTCAAACTAATTGGAAGGATAAACAAAAATAAATCAGCGACCAGGATCTTTGACCTTTAAAAGGCTAACTTTAGAAAATTAAGGGAATTAGTTGGGGAAGTGGACTGGATAGAAGAACTCAGGAATGTAAATGTAGAAGAGGCTTGGACTCGCTTCAAATCAAAGTTGCAAGAACTATCTGAAGCCTACATTCCAAGGAAAGGGAAAAAATTCATAGGCAAGAGCTGTAGACCAAGCTGGATGTGTAAGCATCTCAGAAAGGCGATTAGGAGGAAGCACAGAGCCTATAAGAAGTGGAAAAGGGGAGAGAGCAGCAAAGAAAGCTACCTTTTGGAGGTCAGAACATGTAGAGATATACTGAGAAAGGCAAAAGGTCAAGCTGAGCTGGACCTTGTGAAGGGAATTAAAACCAATAGTAAAAGGTTCTTTAGCCATATAAATAGGAAAAAAACAAAGAAAGAAGAAACTGAGGATGGGGTGGAGGTCAAGGATAATCTAGGCATGGCTGAATGTCTAAATAAGTACTTTGAATCTGTTTTCAATGAGAGTGAAGTTGAGCTGGGGGATAGAGGTAGGGAAGCTAATGGGAATGAGGTCATGAAAGTGGAAATTACCATACCTGGATGCGACTAAATGGGGGGGCCCAGACAATGTCCATCCGAGGATACTAAAGGAACTGGCTCAGGAAATTGCCAGCCCTTTAATGAGGATTTTTAATGAATCTGTAAACTCAGGGGTTGTACCGTATGACTGGAGAATCGTTAATATAGTTCCTATTTTCAAGAAAGGGAATAAAAATGATCCGGGTAACTACAGGCCTGTTAGTTTAACCTCGGTAGTATGCAAGGTCTTGGAGAAAATTTTGAAGGAGAAAGTACTTAAGGCTATAGAGGATAACGGTAACTGTGATAAAATACCACATGGCTTTACAAAAGGAAGGTCGTGCCAGACCAACTTGATCTCCTTTTTTGAAAGGATAACAGATTTTTTAGATAAAGGGAATGCGGTGGACCTAATTTACTTAGATTTCAGCAAGGCATTTGATACAGTTCCACATAGGGAGTTATTAGTTAAGTTACAGAAGATGGGGATTAATATGAATATATGTAACCCATATGCCTGAAAAGGCTATCTCTGAGAGACCTGCTGAGGGTGGGTTACTGTTGTTGGGCAGATTAGTGACCCACAACTGGAAACAACTGGAAACTTCCAGTAGCAGGGAGTGGTAGCAATTTGAGCATGCTCCACAGTGTACCCTGCTGGTGTGATCAGTCAGATGACTGGAGAGCAGCAGCCTGAGCAGACAGCAGGCAGGAGCTGCCTTGAAAGGAGACCATGTGCTCAGTGTTCTGGAGAGGAGCTGAGCCAGGAGTGAACAAGATGTTTTCTCCATGTAAAGGAGTCATTTGCAACAGACCTTGCAGACATGCATATGGGACTGAGGGCTGGTTGCAGAGAAGAAGAGAAAGCCTGCATGTAATGCTACAGAGGATCCCAGCAAAGAAAGAAGAGGACAGCTATTTCTTGCCACTCAAGCTTCCACACTGGAACAGAGACTGTAGCTGAGAGTTGGGTGAACTCCACACAGACTTTGGGACTCTTGGGTATCTTTCATGCAAGGGATTGTTCTTGATTAATTGTAGTTTGTTTTCTTAGGTTAAGGTTCATTTAGTTAGTAGTTAATAAAGTTCATTGTTATGTTTAATGTAGTAGTATTCTAATGTGGGGTGGTAACTCTGAGCAATCTTTGCTGAGAGTCCCGTACAGACTGGATCCTGGGTCTCCAGCTGCTTTCCCCATAGGGATTGGGAATGATTTCTGTGAGGCACTGGAGAAGGGCAACTAAATGAATTTAGCCCACCCGAAGGTTACATATAGTAAGGTGGATAAGGAACTGGTTAAAAGGGAGACTACAGCAGGTCATACTGAAGGGTGAACTGTCAAGCTGGAGGGAGGTTACCAATGGAGTCCCTCAGGGATCTGTCTTGGGACCAATCTTGTTCAACCTTTTTGTTACTGACCTTGGCACAAAAAGCGGGAATGTGCTAATAAAGTTTGCGGATGACACCAAGTTAGGAGGTATTGTCAATACAGAGAAGGATCGGGATACCATACAGAAAGATCTGGATGACCGTGTAAACTGGAGTATCAGGAATAGGATGAAATTTAATAATGGGAAGTGCAAGGTCATGCATTTAGGAACAAACAACAAGCATTTTTCCTATAAGTTGGGGACGCATCAGTTGGAACGGACTGAGGAGGAGAAGGATCTGGGAGTACTGGTTGATCATAGCATGACTACGAGCCGCCAATGTGATGTGGCCGTGAAGAAAGCTAATGTGGTTCTAGGATGTATCAGGAGAGGTATTTCAAGTAGAGACAGGGAGGTGTTAGTGCCGCTGTACAAGACACTGGTGGAGACCCCATCTGGAATATTGTGTGCAGTTCTGGTTTCTCCATGTTTAAAAAGGATAAATTCAAATTGGAACAGGTGCAGAGAAGGGCTACAAGGATGGTCTGTGGAGTGGAAAACCTGCCCTATGAGTGGAGACTCAAGAAGCTTGGCTTGTTTAGCCTAACCAAAAGAAGGCTGAGGGGGGTATGATTGCTCTCTATAAATACATCAGAGGGATTAATATCAGGGAGGGAGAGGAATTATTTGAGTACAGCACCAATGTGGATGCCAGAACAAATGGTTATAAACTGTCCATCAAGAAATGTAGGCTTGAAATTAGACGCAGGTTTCTAACCATTAGAGGAGTAAAGTTCTGGAATAGCCGTCCAAGGGGAGTTGTGGGGGCAAAAACCATAACTGCTTTCAAAACTGAGCTTCATAAATTTACAGAAGAGATGGTATGATTACCCTATTTTGGAAATTGACTGATTTTTGGCTACGTGTGGTGGATATACAAGTGGCCTAAGAGGGGAGAGTACATGGGGTGGGTTCTGAATTATTACAGAGAATTGTTTCTTGGGTAACTGGCTGTTGAGACTTGCCCACATGCTCAGGGTTTAACTGATCCCCCTATTTGGGGTCAGGAAGGAATTTTCCCCCAGGGCTGATTGGCCTGGGCTCTGGGGTTTTTTCGGCTTCCCCTGTAGCACAGGGCATGGCTCACCTACCGGTGAATTCTCTGTATCTTGAAGTCCTTAAATCATGATTTAAGGGGGTTAATAACTCAGACATAGGTTGGTGGCCTATTGCTGGAGTGGGTGGGTGAGGTCTTGAGGCCTGCATTTTGCAGGAGGTCAGACTAGACGATCATACTGGTCCATTCTGACCTTAAATCTATGAACCTATGAGCCCCAGCGGATCAAGCCCTGCTCTGCCAAGGCTCAGCTGAGCCCCGGCAGGAGCGGGGTTGAGCCGCCGGGGCTTGAGCAGCCAGGGCTCAGCTGAGCCCCGGCAGCAGTGGGGCTTGATCTGCTGGGGCTCAGCTGAACCCCAGCGAGAGCAGGGCTTGAGCAGCTGGGGCTCAGTTAAGCCCCGCTGCGGCAGAGAGCCCGGTGGCTGAAGCCCTGCTGCCCCGTTGGGGCTCAGCTGTTGGGTGAGCCCCACTGCCTGGCAGGGCTCCGCAGCAGAGCTCAGCTGACCCCAGCAACTGATGCCCCCCAGCAGCAGCTGAGCCCAGGCGACTATTTTTCAATTTCACTGCTCTTCTAGAGCAGTGAAATTGACAAATTTGACAGTTCCCCTGTCCTAGAGTGCCCTTGACAGGCACTCTGGGACACTTCTGGAGGCTGTCAAAACCGCAAGGACTGTACACATGGGCTCTACTGAAGGGATGGCAGGCGATGAAGGAATCGCAGACACAGGATCTCATG
>ML688486.1:0-109108 GCA_007922175.1 Pelusios castaneus
CCCACCTTGCAGGTGCGCATCAGCCAGCCCTGCTGATTGTCCAGTCCACCCTAAGGCAGGATTTCTCCCTGCAATAGATTCTCCAGGGCTTTGTCCTGTCTAGTTTTACCGATGGCCGTACAGAGCTGTCCACCGTCGTGAGACAAGACAACTCGCTGTGCTGGGGCCGGAGTCTGTCCACCTCCTGTCTAACAGCAGTGCCATTTAATCACCAGCAGGGTGGCTTACTGCTTCCCGAGAACGAGGCTGGGAGCCAGGACCCCCCAGCACTGACTCCATCTTTGGCCGTGGGCAAGCGGTCGCCGTTCTGAGCCTGGGTTTCTCTGACTCTGCAACGCACTGCCGAGGGGTGCTGTGAGGGCCCGCTAATTACCCATATAAAGCCCTTTGGGGACAAAAAGCGCTGTGTAACTGACATGTGATGGTGTTAGTTATAGCCTGGACAGACAGCAAAGGCCTGCGAGATCAAAGCTCACCTCAGCTGCAATATGTACAAAATCCTTGTCAGCGTTTAGGAATGACTGTTCTGCCTCTCCTGCTTTCCCCATTGTTCAGAGCTGTCTCCACACACTGGACAGTGCAAGGAGCCATAGATCATGTCCACCTGTGGTCTGTGTTCCCTTTGGGTTGGGGAGGGTCTCTTTGTGTTCATACAGCACTCAGCAGTCAGTGCAGGATTGTTCCCTTCAGCGTGTTTTCTTGCCTGCGTCTTTAATCCCTCCCGTTGGGAGACTCTTCCGCCGTTGACTCCTTTTCAGGAAGTTTTTCCTGACGTTGGTGCCTAGCCTTTCCCTTCCAACCTGTTACTGCTAGTGCTCCTCTTTCAGGCTCCCCTAAATACTTCCTCTCCTGCCTCAGTTTTGCCACCGCTTAGGTATTTCTCCATTTATTACTGTTCTTTCTGACAAGCTCCCCATTCGTGGGAGCAAATACCCCTGCCGCATGGCAGCCTGTCGGCAGACTAACACTGAGGAAAGTGGCTTCATTCCCCAGCATGCTCCTGCCATTGCTGTGCGGTCAGTTAATCTCTGGGTCAGGGGCCTGACACCTCTTCCCCCCACCAGTGAGGTGAAATTCTGCTCCAGTCTGCAGCATGGTGTCCCACTGGCACATGGACAGCCCAGTGGTGATGACACTCATCTGGGACTTGAGAGATCTGGGTTTGTGGTAGAGCATCGGGATTGGACTCCTTGGGTGACATTGGGAAAGTCACGCTGCCTCAATTTCCCATCTGTAATAGGGAGGTTGTGAGGATAAATATAGCCAGGGCTGTGAGGTGTTCAGATGCTGCAGTCACAGGGGCCAGATAGGTACCTAAGATGGCTAGACTGTGCCCCTGAGGGCTCTATTTCTTCTTTCCTCTCCCCTGTAGGAATGCTGCAGAGACCAGAGCCCTGTATGAGAGATACAAACCCACCCACGTGATCCACTTGGCCGCCTTGGTGGGAGGCCTCTTTAAAAACATCAAATACAACCTGGATTTCTGGGTAAGGAGCCTGGGTGGCGATTGCAAATGCGTAATGAATGTCTGGTCCAGCCAGCCATCCCTCTCACTGCCCTCCCTCCGAGGACCTGGCAGCGCTTTGCAGGCATTTGTGACTTCACCTTCGTCACCTACCTTCTAGGGCGCAGATTAGTGTTAGCTCTGTTGTAATTGCAGGGAAACTGAGGCCCCAAAAATGATTTCCCAGGTCACACGTGGCAGGGCCAGGACCACGCTGGTCAGGTGTCTTAAACAGGTGGGTAAAGTCATTAACCCCGCGGGTGCTGCGGCTTCTGCCACTGTAGGTGCGACTCTCCTTGCTGGCTCACTGAGAGATGTAGGCAGGTTTGGGCCATGGGAGTGCTGCTGTACCAGGAACCGCATGGGCATTTGTGGGATTAATGAGCTATCCCCAGCACTGGTCCGGCATCAAGAGATTAACACCAGGGCCTTGGCTGGGATTCTTCACTCCCCAGGCTCCGAGACACTCAAATGTGAAGGAGTGCAGCTCGTTAGCGGCTGGCGTCCCGCTGACCCTCTCCGAATTGCAGACACGCCTGCTCAGCCTAGCGTGGTCACATTTCTCAGGGCCAGCTCAGTGGCCGTACCTGTAATATAGAAGGGCAGTCCATGGTGACTACAAGTCCCAAAATGCAATGCTCCCCCTTGAGCGGCACAGTCTTCACTAGTTGCATTCTGGGACATGTAGTCTTTGTTGGCTGAATGGAGCATTGTATTCTGGGAAATATAGTCTTCATGGGCTGAATGGAGTATTGCATTCTGGGACATGTAGTCTTTACTAGCTGAATCATGCAATTAAAGAGGAGGGTGATTGGGCTCAGCTCCGACTGTATTAAAGGGCTGTGCAGGTCTGAAGGGAGCAGGGGGCCTGAAAGCCAACAGGAGCGGCTGAACGCTCTGTGTGGAGGTGGCAAAACCCCTCTGACAGTTGCTGTGGGTCCAGAAGTGGGGCCCACACTGTGATGCTGGTGGCACGCTGCTGTGAGAGGGCAACGTAAAAGTCCAGCCCTGATCCTGCCCCTAACTCTATAGACAAGCTTGTGATCTCCTCCTGGGACTTCAGTCCTCAGCCGTCCAGCTCTGGTACCAGCTACCTGCCCCCTTCCTGCAGCGACGATGGTCAGAGTCCTCAATGTGCTGGAGGCCCAGCTGGGTTGTGCGGTCACTGACCCAAACAGAGTGTGACTCCTAACGCCCCTGTGGACGTCTCTTTCCCAGAGGAGAAATGTGCACATCAACGACAATGTCCTTCACACAGCGTACGAATTCGGGGTGCAGAAAGTTGTCTCCTGCCTTTCCACCTGCATCTTCCCAGACAAGACCACCTATCCCATTGACGAGACCATGGTAAGGGGTGGCTTTCGGGCTGGAAACGCAACACCTGCCTCACAAGTCCCCTTGCTCACTCGGTTCCCCCTTGGCTAAGCACTGTAAGGGTGGGTAAGTTACTGTGCATCTTGGGGGTGGGGGAGACCATTGGGGAATGCCTCGCTATAGTGTGGGTTAGAGCTCAAGATCCACTTTAACTTGGGCTTGAGCCCATTCACACTGCAGTGAGGAAGCTGGCCAGATCCCTTGATGCTGACAGTGCTCCAGTGCCTTCCCACAATCCCCTCCCAAAGGACAGACAAATTCTCTTGCAACTAACCCAACTGACAGGGAAAGAATGCTAGAGCGTCTTGGCATGAAGAACCATGGCGTGCGCCCTCAGAGGCACACAAGTGCAGAGACAGTGAGGACAGAGTGACGCAGGCAGAGATTTGCCCTGGGGGACACATCCAGGCTAGGCTAACCCTGGCTTATCTGTGCAGTGTAGACATAGCTTCGATTTATCCTCTTGAAACCTCCTTCCCCTGGGGCTAGGCAGCTGAAGTTGAAAGGCCTTTTCCATCAGGCTGAAGTTATTTTTCCAACCATGCCATCTACTGTGTTTTCCCAGATTCACAACGGGCCCCCGCACAGCTCCAACTTCGGGTACTCGTACGCCAAGAGAATGATTGATGTTCAGAACAGGTATGGACCATCTCCGCCCCAGCCCCAAGCTGTCTGGCTCTGGGGTGGGACCTAGCTGGTCCACATGACTCCCTAAAGACCTTGTGATCCCCAGAGGAAGGACTGTGTAAAAGTTAAATATCAATGTCACTCCTGACCTGGCCACCACTCAATAACCACCCAGTGGCCACTGGTGGATAATTCCTTCCTCCTGTGCGTTCTGACCTTTGTTGGCATAAGGAGCAAGAGACTGGGGGTGGAGGGAACTGTTTGGTCCCTCTGGGGGAAATTTCACTACGCCCTGCTGGAAGACGAGGGTTAGACCCTGGTACCCGGCAGGGGAACAGTGATTCCTGCTCGCAGCCCGCAGAGAGCCTTCCTCTGAGCGTTACTCACCTATCCCACCGCTCTCTCTACCTTCTCCCAGGGGGTATTTTGAGCAGCATGGCTGCCGATTCACCGCCGTGATCCCCACCAACGTCTTCGGCCCTCATGATAACTACAACATCGAGGATGGGCACGTCCTCCCGGGGCTGATCCACAAGGTGTACTTGGCAAAGAGTAAGCGGGGAGCCTTGGCTCGGGTTTCGACTTGAAGGTCCATCCGACAGGGTTTTGTTGCTAGGGCAGTATGCGCAGCAAAGAGCACTTCTGTTGCTGGGAAGGAAGTCCTGTGACTTCCGTACTCCTCACTAAACCGTGATGTTCTTCCCGTCCCATCCCTAAACTGAAAGTGTTGCCACACGAGTGCCAGAGCTTCCTGCGTTTCACATCTCCCTTACCTTCCTCAAAGAAGGGTTGACTGGCTAATGAGTGTTAGTGACCTGCTTTAACAGGCTACTGTAAATTACTCCGTTTGCAAAAACTTCCTCCTGGTCTTCGCCTGGTGTGCTGTTGAGATTGCAGATATGTCGATGGGGTACAGTTTAGCACTTGGGCAGAGTATGGCCCATCCAAAATGTTTTTACATCTCTCAATGTATGAGATTGCTGGTGGGCCCGTATTACTCCTATACCAAGTGCTTGCTACTAAATTTATGTGTGCAAAGCAGTAATATCCAGGGAATTTCTGGCCCTCGATTAGCCAGGGCCCTTCTCTAGCCCTGTGAGAAGATGTGGGCTAGGTGGATCACAGAGATGGTTGTGATGTTGCAAGTCCTAACAGAAGCGTTAGGCATTTAATAAGCATAAGTTGTCCTTGGCTTTAATTGTAAATGATGATGCTGTACCTTTCTGTGGAGCTCCCCAAACCCACATACATCACTGTTGAAATGCAGGCACTTCTGGGGTGGAGGGCAGCAGCCAACTGGAGACCAGCACCGCAAATGGGAGATGGAGGGGAATCTTAGCGAGGACACCATGGTTTAGACACACACAGAGAGGACCTCAGGTCACGTCTAAAAGAGACACAGACACACACATACACAGCAAGCTGCATGGGACTGATCCTCAGGTACAAGATAGGGTTGGGCCGGGGGAGGAAATGCGGTTTTAACCCTTTGGCATCCAGGTTGCAGTATTTGTGGACTCCTGTGGGTTTTTCCACTGGACATCTAAATCTTCCTGCCTCTAACGAGTCAGGATGGTTACGGGAGCCCTAGCCTCAGGGCTGCTAAGAGCCATGCTGGCTGGTTTCCTCCCTTCTCCCTTGGCCCTGCGCTAGGCATTGCTCCTGGCTCGGGACAGCAGGGAAAGGAAAGGGGCGGAGCTCAAATCCCAGCCAGTGAGAGAACAGAGAAGGGCCATTCCGATACCGTGCTCCCTTGCGTCAAGCTGGAGCACGGCTTGCTGGGACTTGCAGTTTCTGAGAGCTGCACCTCAGCTGTAGAGAGGAGGGCTGTGATTTATAGCTACCCCGGCTGGTCCTTGCTCTTCGCTGCACGAGGGTGTTTGGTGGGCGGAGCACATCGAGGGGATATTGCAGGTGGAACATCCGCTAACGGTCGCTTTCATGCTCACCCCACAGAAAACGGCACGGCTCTCACTGTCTGGGGGACAGGAAAGCCCAGGAGACAGTTCATCTACTCTCTGGTAGGTGCCACCTTTCTGGAGCCCAGCCCGTTCGGACCTGGCCCTGGCTTCCCTGGGGCCCAGAGCAGATTTCAGCCATTCTGACCCCTTGGGTGGGAGAGCTGGTGGCTTGTCCCTGGGAGCTGGGACTGATTAATAGGGTGGCAATAAGAGCATTGGCCTCTGGGAGCAGAGGTAGCCCAGTGGGAGGATGGAGGCATGTTTTGATGGGGGGATTGCTGGCAGGAGGGCGTGGGGCGCTCTGAAGCCAGACAGCCCTTTGCAGCCACATGCTGGCCTATGCCTAGGCTACTTTTAGCCTCCCGCCCTCGGGGACTGTGTGTTGCTTTTAGATTAGCCACGTTCAGTGTGTCCGGCTGCTAAGGTGAGCACAGTGCGAGCAAATCTCGAGGCCCCGATTCTCAGCACTCGCTGGGGAGGGGACCTCTGATTGCCTGTGCGTTGGCAGCATGTGGGAGTCTCGTCCCGAGAGCTGGGCTTTGAAGGAGGGCTGTCCTCTGAGAAGTTTCTTGGCTCTCTCAGCTTGGCTGTGCCTGCAGGACCCACTGAAGTTATTCCCACCCACCGGGGTCTCTTGCAGGGCCATTTGCTGCACGACCCACAGTGGGAGGGAGAGGCGGGAGATGATCAGTGATAACTGGCTGCTCCTGTCTGCCCCACTGAATTGGAAGCGGTGGGGGCAGCCAGCCCAGCTGTAGCCAGCTCAGCTTCCCGGCAAACAGCCCCCATGTGACCACCTTGGCCGTCAGCGCAGAGGATGTTATGTCTGCCCCGAGTTGGGTAGGAGGAGAAAGGGATGAGGCAGGGGACTGGGATCTACTCCTTGTGCCCACAGGACCTGGCGCGGCTCTTCCTCTGGGTCCTGCGGGAGTACGACGAGGTGGAACCCATCATCCTGTCCGGTAAGACGTCTCCACCTTCCCCCTCACACCCTCTCTCCCCCTCGGATGGTGGTGCTGCTCTGGCTCTTGTGCCAGATGCCCTCGGCTCTTGTTACAGTCCTGGGAATAAACGTCCTGTCTCCCCGCACCATGGCCGCCATTCCCGCCCACCGCCTTGCAGACATCTGCTTCGTGCCAGGGCCAGTGCAACATGTGCCGCTCCTTGGCGCCCCTGACAGGTGGATCTGGAATCCACAAAGGTGGCGTGAGCGGGGGCTGCAGGCTCTGGCCCCCACCCTCACGGCTCAGAGGGTACGCAAGCGACGAGGGCGGGGCGGGGCAGGCGGTGATGGCGCCTTCCTGCATGCCGTCGCTGCCCCCAGCCGTGGGCAAGCAGGCCTGTTCTCACCCGTGGGCTCTGTTTAGTTGGAGAAGAGGACGAGGTCTCTATACGGGAAGCCGCGGAGAGCGTCGCAGAGGCCATGGACTTCAAGCGGGAGCTCATTGTATCTTTTTACACAGCCGATTCCACAGGGCAACTCCGGTGCCCGGCCTCCCTGGGCAGTGACGCTCACTCCCAGCACTGGCCTGCGTCCTGGGGAGGGGAAGGACTGTAGCCTCCGAATAGCCAGGGATCCGGTGCCAGCTGATCCAGAGCACGATGACTCCCTACCACATCCATTCTCCAGTGCTTGGTCTGATCTAGGCTCAAACAACAGGGCTCCCCCCGCTGCCTGTACATCCTTACGCCATAGATCTTTGATCCGTGCTTGGAAGTTCAGGCCCTTGCGGTCCCTGTGGTCTGAGGGTGACCCTGGGGTGTCCTTGGAGACAGTCTTCCATTCACACTGCAGCTGAGATGGTCAACGCTGCTGCTGCTCGCCCTGGGCGTTCCAGGGGTGCAGTGACCCCGTTTATTGTTAGCCACTTCCCTGCAAACAATGGGAGTGAGGGATCTCCCTCTGGGGGATCATTCGCTGCTCGCCCCTGCACCTGGCTAAGGCCTGCTGGGGGGCCCGAGCCGGCTGCAAACCTTACAGAAAGGGGCACGTAAAGTCAGAACTCTGCTACCAAGGTCCCAGCTCTTATCCCCACCTGGCTGCTGCCAGGAGGGGTCGCCCTGGCACAACGCTAGATTCGAACTCAGCAGAATTCCTCTTTGGATTCCCTTAACCCTCGCGCTGTCCAGTTTGACGTGACAAAATCTGATGGGCAGTTCAAGAAAACAGCCAGCAATGGCAAGCTGCGGCGGCACCTGCCAGACTTCAAGTTCACGCCGTTCAAACAAGGTGAGGCTCAGAGGCCTCGTGGCCTGCCCTAGGTATGGGCAGCAGCTGATCTCACAGGTGCCTTTCCAAGGAGCCAGCTGGGATTTGTTGGGAAGGCTTTCCCCCTTCAGCCGGGCTGGGAACTCGGCCTCAGAGGCTCAGGCAGCGCAGGGGTGCATGCACCAAGAAATCTAATGTAGCAGGCATCTAGAGAGATGTGGGGAACCCATCTGAGCTCAGGCAGCAGGGTCAGGACAGTGGCTGAAGCGTGGGGCTGGGATTTGTGGGTTCTGTTCCCAGCTCTGGGATGGTGTGAGACCTTAGTTGGGTCCCTTCATCTCCTTGCCTCCTCCAGCATGGAGATAATAAACTTGCCCCTCCTCATGGCACCCATGTCCCAACATAGCTGGAGGGGGGGGCACTTCAGGCTTTGGGGGATCTAACTGCCTTTCTCCCTCTCCTCCAGCGGTGAAGGAAACTTGTGACTGGTTCTGTGCGAACTACGCCATTGCCAGAAAGTGACCGGTGCATCAAAGCCAGCGTGATTGTCGGCCAGCGCTGCCCTGGCCGTTTCTCTTAGACTCAGGTTATTTCCTTTGCTGGAGCAGAGGAGGGGATAAATGAGGGCGTTTGGGTCTGTGAAATGCTGGAGGAGACAGATGCAGCTTTTCCGAAGTAGAGTTTGACAGTGGGTGTGCATTAGAATGGGGGCCAGGGAGAGATCTGAAACAGGCGAATCACAGCAAACACGCATGGGGGTGGCGGTACTCTGCTTTTCGCAGTGGAAACGTATCAGGATTCCCACTACTCATCATAGCAGCCTGCCAGAAGACTAGATTGTCACAGGGAGAAACCTTCCTTGTTAAAAGACTCCAAAAATGCAAAGAATGAGACTTTGCCCAGTGCTCCCAGCATTCCTGCCTGTGGTTATAAATAGCCCAGGACCTACAGCTCTGCTGGTCCAGCTCCAGCCTAGTCGAAAGGGGGTTAGTAAGGGAAGTCTTCCCTGACTTGGGAGTTGCCCAGTTAGAACCCCTTCCTTTCCCCAACCAGGCTGCCCTGCAGGCAGCTGAGGGCTTGTACCAACAGACAGCGGGAGCTGGAAGTTTACACGCTGCTTTGGCCTCATCTCCATCAAACCTCCTCCCTGTCCTCTCTGGCTCCCTTTGTTAAACTGGAATTGGTCAAGCTGCCACTCCCATGTAAACCTGTCTGTAATTAGGTTCAGAATAAATCAAAGCTGATTTTTTTCCTTGGTAATGCTCCAGCTTTGTTTTTTGAATGCATACGTCTCAGAGCAGAGTGTTGGCAGCCCAGCTGTATGTCTAACCACCCAGGGATGTGCCGCCAGCCAGGCTCAGAGCCCGGGGGCCCACCCTTCCCTGTGCCACTGGTGGTTTGCATGTAGCTCTTCGCTGGTGCCAGAGGCACAAAACGGCAGCTGGGTGGGGCTGGCTGGAAAACTCTCCACCACTGCCTTTTAGCCCAGCCTCCGGGCCAGTTGGCAACTCTAAGGCTGCCCAGCTGCAGACCTTTCTTGCCCCCTTTGGAGTTTGCTAGACCTCTGCCCTGGCACAGGTCAGTCAGTCCCAGGCTCTGAGAAAAGCCAGCTCACACCTGGCAGGGAGGGGCATCTAGCTGGGGAAGAGGAGTGGACAGGTAGTGCACCTGCAAGATATTGGGCTGTACCAGGAAGGTTCAGACACATTGTGGCCATGATGGCCGGGTCCAATGGAAGATAGACACCGGTTAGCACAGGGGGAAACGGCCCTTACATCGCTAAGAACTAGGGGCACCAGGGACTCAGCCCCATGACGCTGGCTACAGCTGGACAGGCTAGGATTTGAACAGCCGCCTGGCGCAGGAACAAGCAGGTGAAGAGACCAACTTTAAGCAGTGCTGAAGGTCTCTGTTCTCATGCTCGCATGTCTCTTCCCTCCCTCCGCTTCACAGCCAAGCTCTGCACCCCTCTTCCCAGTATCACCCTTACTTTCACCTGGCCTAAGGGCCGGCACGCTGGACTGGGGCTTGGGAAGAGGGAGGGAGGAAGGTGGGATGGGAAATGCCAGTGAGCCTCATTTTCCCTTGCCTATGTCAGGCTTTCTGCTGTCGCCGCAGTGTAGTAAATGAGGCCGAGCCTGGCCTACGGCCGTTTAGAGCTTCATGGTTTGTCCCAGGCACCTGCCATAAAACTGTTTTTCCAACATGTAAGGAGCCAGGCTGGATTCGTGTCAGCTGGCAGATTCTACTGCCACAACTCCAGGGCTGGGGGAAGGCACAGGGGCTGGAAATCAATGGATCAAAAGGTGTGTCAGAAATTAGGCCTAAGTGGCAAACAAAATAATAAGGGGAGGAGCTTTTTCCAGTCTTCCCTCCTTTTTGGGGTCCTTAAAATACAAGATTGGGGGTGTGGATGGGGGGAAGAGTCAAAAGGAAGCTTATGATCACTGACAGACCAAAGAAGAAGAAATGCAGGAGCTGTAGCTTCAAGACGGCCATGCCCAGCAGCTCCTACGACCCACCATGACCCTAATATCCAGCACTGTCCCAGCCACACAGGGCCAGACAATCACTGTCCCCAGCTTCCTCTAAATCCCAGCCCGCCTGTGACAGTCACCCCTTACCTCACAGGTCTTTTCTTCCATCCCTCCTTTTCCCTTCTGCCTAGTACGTCTGGCCTAGCCAGCCACGACTACCATTTACACGGCTGCTGTAAACCAGGAGATGATTCAGAGTAATACCCTGCACAGCCTGCGAGTGACAAGTTTGAGAGGTCTCAGTAGCTAACTGAGCCACGGGCAGCACCTGTGTTTTTCCAGCAGGAAGGCTGCAGAGAGTCAGCACCAGAAACAGCAGCTGCATTCTCTCTCTTGGCTGCCCTTGCCTCTCTCCTGGAGGGTCGCTGTCTTCTTCTGGCTTCCAGGAAGCCAGACTGGGCTTTTAACAGCTGCCACAATAGCAAGAGTTTCAGCCGCACTGTCTCCTTTTCCACCCCAAGGACAGTTATTAGTGAAGGGAGTGAGTTTCCATCTAAAAGTTGTCTCCAGGAAAAGGAGCAATGGACAGTGTAAAAAATGAAAGCCTGACTTTAATGTTTCACGTTTCAAATGCTGTAGCTGTTTGTCCGTCTCTAGCTTTAATACAAAGGCTCACGGATGGGTTTGCCATAGCACGAAGCAGGCTGAGGTCACCCTGGACCAAACCCCTCATCTTGTGAGACACTTTGGACAGTCAGGGTCAAGTCCACATCTTTGACCTTGTGTGTCCCATCTTAATTAATACAACCCCACCCTCCTTTAGCCCGAGATTGACGCGCCTCTCCATAGCTCAAGAACCCTTGGGTTTCTTTGGACACAGACGTGGAAATCCCAGCGGTAGATCAACGTTATTTATTAAACCAATGTGCAAACAGCAGATTTCCCTATAAAACTTCAGGGACTGGCTACCAGCCTGGCGCCGTCTCACCCCCGGCATCTTTACTGACAAGAGGTTTGTCTGTTAGTGCTGAGAGCACATTCTACTTGCCCAGCAAGTGTCTCAAAATGGGTAGCACAGGTGAAGGAGGGCAGCAGAACCCATCTGTGGCCCCTCAAGAAGCCAGCTGGACTCGTAAACAGAGTCCCTGGGCTCTTGAATCAGTACAAACATGGAAGCGCCTCATCTCCTGCTGGTTCCCCAGGCTCGGACATGTCTGAGACAAGACAGGGTTAACTGCAAATACCCATACCTATTTAAAATGGGGCTTCCCTCAAAGAAGCCCATCAGGACCCTGGGAAAGCTGCCGCCTCTCAGCAGCCTGATTCCCTGCATTCAAACATACAAGTTAAAAATCAAAAGACCATGTTTAAAACACTCCAGTGTGGCTGGTGCTCAGACGTGGGGTGATGCCCCCAGCCCCCCAGGAGTTTATAGGTCACGCGCCAGGCTCCAGGCCAAGCCAGCAGCTGCAGCATCTAGAAGAACCCCGAGGCTCAGCTGATGTAGGATGCTTGTCCGGAGACGTGGACATGGCAGAACTCCTGGCCAGGAACAGCCTTCTTCCGGCACCGCTGCCCAGCCTTTGTGATGGCCTGGCACAGGAGTCGCGGAGACATCGAAGAGGTGGACCTGAAAGGATGGTGACAGTCTGATTATACCAACAGGTGCAGAGCTCTGGGAATCAAGAGTGGGGTCAGGTCAGGCAACTCACCCGCAGCTGCAGGGGCAGCCACAGAGCCAAGGGAAGTCTAGGCTATGGGCAGAGCTTGATGGCAATGCCCATGGAAAGCATGGAGCTGCTGAAACAGCCATCCTAGGCCCAGCCAGCTCAGTCATCAATGCTCCCACACTCCTGCCCACACGGGACACTTCCTCTCCCCCTCAGCGCTGTGCTCACCTGCCACCTGACCAGCTCCACCCCATCAGCCTCAACTCCTGGCTCCCTCTTTCCCCCTCCTACACCTCCCCAACCCACACCCATCCACCAGATTTCAGCCTGCGGCCACCTTACTGCACACATCCTCTCCCTCATGTCTTCATCCCACCCGCAGCCCTGGGTCACTCTCCCCCTTGCCCGAGGGCTGTTCACCAAGAGCGTCATGGCCATAGCGAGTCAGGCCGGTGGTCCAGTTAGCCCAGCGTCCTGTCTTCCAACAGCGGCCAGGTAGGTTTTTAACCTACTGCCCAGTAATTTGGTGGCATGACTCCGGTTCTCGTGTTACATGACGGGGTAAAGGACATGGCCCTATTCACTGTCTCTACCCCGGCATGGTTTTAGAGAGTAGACCCCTGTCCTAGCCCACTTAAGTCAGCTTTTTTCCCAGCCAAAAAGTCCCAGACTTCTGACCTCTCCTCCAAGTCTTTTTAATCTCTCACAATCCCTGCTCTCTGGGATCTCTGTTGCTGGCCTGCTAGTGACTCACAGATCTACCTGCTGCCCCAGACCCGTCCAAACTACAGGTCTCCACACAGCTCCGGTATCTCCTCAGGGATGAAATCAGAAATACAGGGCTGCAAGAGATCATCAAGTCTAGCCGCCAGCACGGAGGAGGGACCAAGTAAACCTAGACCGTCCCTGACCGGTGTTTGTCCAACCTCCTCTTAAAAGCCCTGGTGATAGAGACTCCGCAATCCCATCCCAGAGCGTAACCACCTTCTCGGTAGAACATATGGACAGAGCCTTGCCTCTCCAGCCACAGCGACCATCTCACATCTCTGTTATGGCAGCATCCTTCTCCCTGGCCTCGGCCATGCACCATTCTCACCATCCTCAGTACGGCTGCCCAGATCACGCTCTTCGAGGACCATAATGGTCCCTTCTGACCTCAGAGTCTCTCTCATTCCGTACTGGAAACTCAACGTCCACCTCCAGCACCTTCTCACTAGATTTTCAAACCAACCATTGGCTGCTTTCCCCCCCATCGCTGCCCCCAGGCATGGGAGGAGCTTCCACAAACAGCCACAAAAGCCACCTCCCTCAGCTTCCTTCAAAGCTCCCCTTTCCCAAGAACGTGACAACAATGAGGCAGCTGGCGAGGAGACGTAGGTTCGTTGCATCCTTGGACTCTCCAATAGGTCTGTCTCTAGCCACTGACGCCAGGGACCATTTACGAAGCCAGGGCCTTGAGACAGAGCTAATGAATGTAGGAGGACAAGCCCAGCTTATGTCTCTTGGAAAGCAAATCAGAGCTTGTCTGTAGCGTGGCCCTGCCTACCTTCCCATCCACTGCCCGACATTGACAGTGGCTCCAAGCCAAGCCAGAGCCGGTAACTAGCACGAACAACCTGAGCAAGGAAGCCTGGCTGGGGGAGGTCAGAAGGAACCCTGCACGGCCCGGTCCGTACTCACATGTTGCTAGCCATGGACCCGTTCGGGCTGTAGGACCTGCCATCAGAAAACGGATGGAACACGGGGCCCAGGTGGCATCTCTCCAGCGTGGCCTGTTGGGGAAAGAGGGATTTATGCATGGCATGGGCGAGCTCCCCCAACAGCAAGAGAGAACCGTGATCTGCAGTGGCCCAATACAACATTTCTACCCAGGATCTACATCAGATAACAGGTTCCTGCTTCTAGACCAGTTTCTAAGCCGCGAACGCTCTAGACACATGCATTAAGGAAACCATGCTCAGGAGCTGCAGCTCAGAGCTAAATGGCTCAGCAAGAGGCTGCAGCACCATGCAGGGTGGATTTGGGCTGATCCGTCAGAGGCCTCAAGGCACAAATAGGGTTAGCCAGACCCTCCCTGGAGCCTCCCCCTCGAGATCCCCAGCAGAGGCAGAACTAGGGGGCACCTGAGCCTGCTGCCAGTTTGATCAGTCAAGGGCCCCCGGCATTCCCTCCCACCCCATCACGTTAGCAGCTAGGAATGCAGCAAGGACGGAAGGAGTCAGTGTGATGAGCGGCCCCTGTATTCAGGAGACGCAACTCCAGCTTGAACAGTGCAGTCCCCCAGACTCCGCACCCTCCTACCAGCTCAGGGACCAGCCACACAACAAGTCGTGCCGGCCCCGTGACCTGGGAAGGAGAGTCTAGTAGGATTCCAGGCACAGCTGGGTCAGAGATGCTCCTGCCCCAGCACCTAGGTGCTGAAAACCCTCCCTGATCTTCGGCCCAGCACGCTGTGTGCCTGTTTATTTACCACCACTGTCTGGCCACCCCATTGATCCAAGAGCCACTCAGGATCTGAAGGGTTAAATGGTTACTGCAGAACATTCGGGTGTGGGTGAAGTCTGGGATTTCCCAGGTCAGTCGTGTGCATTGGGACCAGGGTATGGGGCAGCAGATCTCTTCGCACCAATATGATGAATGCAGTGAGGGAAGCCTCCCCCAAATCTCCCTGTGCCCCATGACTGGTCCCACACACACCTACCTGTCTCTCCAACACCTCGTGCCTGGTGCTGTGGCTCAGACTGATGTGGTGCAGGTTCCTGACGGGCATAGAAGGAATTGGGGAAGCAGTGGCCCTCTGCTGTGCCCTCCAGCCTGTGGGAGCCAGCGGCACTCCCCGAATGGGGTCTCCCATCAGTGGGGACTCCCTGCCCAGACAGGAGTCGTCTGCAATACATAATGCCTAGCTCAGCCGCCCCCTCCAGAGACAGGCTGAGCCATTCAACACAGCAGCCCCAGCAACAGGTCTACGGCCCTAAGTTTCCATAGCCTCGGCCCACCCCCTAGGCTCCAGCCTCTGTTCGTGGTTCAGGGTTACAGCACCAGCGCAGGACATGGGAGACCAGGGTTCAGCTCCTGGCTCTGCCGTGGGTTTCCTTCAGCCAGTCACGTAGCCTCTTCTGTGCCTCAGTTTCCCTTTGGTACAGCCGGGATGACAATGCTTCCCTGCCTCACAGGCGTAAGGATAAATGCATGAGAAGTTAGCGAAGCGCTTTGAGGACTACGGAGGAAACGGGCCAGATAAGCACCAGTGTTATTCGTAAAGGTATTCAGGCCTCGCACCAAGGGGACCGAGTGCTGGCCCCTGTCCAGACTGGGTGTCCAAGCTCTCCAGGGGGATTCTCCAGGGGACCAGGTCTTGCATGGAAAGTGTGGGTCCCAGCACTCAGGACACCCTGCTTGTCCCCTGCAGCATTCACCCCAGCTCCCAGACTGCAGGAAATGGGAATCTGCTCCCTCCATAGGGACCCTAGGCGGGGTGGGGCCTGGTTTGCTATCCTGCTCTGGGGCACAGGAATGTCTTCGGCTGGTGCCGGGTCCCCCTCAGTGCCCAGCGCTCCCCCTCACTTACCCTGCAGGCAGCTCATCTCCTCCAGCTTGTTCAGCTCCTCCCTCAAGAGGCCGATTTCACACCCGCTGCCAGGGGAAGGAAGCCGGCTCAGGAGATTCCAGTCGAGCGCCGCCCCAGGTCCCTGCCCCATTCCTCACCCTTCAAGTGTGATGCAGCAGGGGGTCCTGGCAATGTGGGGGGCCTGTCCTGTACACACCAGACGGCCTGGGCTCTGCACACCAATCACCTTTCCCCTGCCCTCCTCAGCATCTGAGGTGCATCCAGGGGTCAGCCCCCCCAGCTGTCGCTGGGTGCATGTGCACACGGATCAAGGGCTACAAAGGGTGCTCCTGCCCTAGACACACCCCCTTCAGGCCACAGCTGGAAGAGCAGAGGGAGCCTCGCACCTGCATGAGACTGATCCTGCTCTGGGCTAACCTGGGCAGTCAGAGACTCAACAGGAACCCCTGGCTCCAGGACTGTTGCAGGATGAGTCCCTACTGCCACCCAGAGGTTGTCTGGCACCAGTGCGCCCCTTCTGCAGCCACCACCATCACACCGTCCTGCAGGCCTGGCACAGGGCCGGGCATTGTACCGCTGGCTCCTGGGGCAGCTCCCATGTTCTCCCCTCCCCAGAGGCCAGGCAGCAGCGTAGCGGCAAGTGAACAAGCGTGCCCTCAGGTGGCACCGGCCATCTCCCAGTCTGGCACAAAAGGTCCTGTGCGAACAGCAGCCCAGGGGATGCAGCGCCTTGTTCTGCACCCTCCTGCTGCAGGGAGCCTCCGGGGTTCCCATCCTGGCTCTGTCCCTGAGTTTCTGCACAACCCTGGCCAAGCTGCCTCCCACCCCGTGCCTCAGTTTCCCCATCTGTGGGGTAAATGCAGGGAGAGACCACACCGCCCTCCCCACCACACACAGACCCCGTGGCAGGCAGGGAGGGGCGCTGTAGCATTAACAGAAGATTATGTGACGGTAATAGCCAGTAGATGGCGGAAGTCGTATTTTAGCCGACATTTAACCCTGCAGGTGTATGACAATTCCCAGATACTGCCCCATGGATGCAAGGCTGGGACTGTCAGCTGGAAATGTGTCTCCCCCTTATCGATGGGAACTGGAATCTCTTTCCTCCCTTGCTGGTGGGAACCAAGGTGTTATTCTTTCTTGCAGGAAAACAAGGTAATAATTGTAATGACCCTGGGGTCACGCTGATGTAAGTAGGTGGGAAAAGAGTTAGTTGTGTGTGTTAGTGTGTGAAAAAGTGTATCTAAGCTGATGCTCAAACCCCTCCTCTTTGGCACTTCACCGAGGGACAGCTGCTGTGCTGATCGCCTCGGGTCATCGCTCTCTAAACTTCTCGCCTGCAGTCGCCTGGCTCGGGTTCCCGTCTGCAGAAGGGGCGTAAGCATTGGACTCTCTCCCCCAACCCCCTCCTGCTTGTACTCTATTAAAAGTGATTCTCTTTTACTCTGCACTGCCTCCTTGGTGCTGCATCCACTGAATCCAACAGAACCTAAAGGGCCTGAGCTACTGGTTGTCACCAGAGTCCCACTACAGGCGCTGTGTCAATGCCAGATGTTCTCACTACCAGCCTCTTCCCCTGGGGTTAGCTCTTCCCGCGCCACCTGCAGCCATGTGTTCGGGAAAGCCTGCCTTGGGCTAAGGCTGGCGTGGGGTGGCAGGAGGGGCTTGTGGCCCGTTAGTCACACGAGCCGCGGGGATCTGTTGACTCAGGTTAGCTAACTCGGGTGTGAACGCTAGTCTGGACTCTCCAGCACGTGTGATCAGAGGGCGTGACTCTACTGGAGACTGGAGGAGGAAAGGTGTTAAATGGGCACATCTGGACAGGAGGCCATCGTCCCGTGTTATCCCCTTCCTTCGTTAGCCCCACCGTGCTCCTACCTGTCAGGGGTGGAGGTGATACGACCGCGGGGGTCCTCCTGGATCTCTGCTTCGCGGCTGCCGGCCCCCAGTGACTTCTGGGGAGGTGACGAGAGTGCCAGATGCGGCTTCCGGCCCCTGGCACACCGGGCACTGTGGCACACGCTCGCCAGCAGCCAGTTACCTATAAACGCGAGCCAAGCTGGAACCGGGGCGTGGTACGGAACAGCGCCAAGCTACCCCAGAGGGGACTGACAGACCTACGGAGTCACTACTTCATTGGAGGAGCCTTAGCAGCTCAGAGCAGGGGGCTGGACGCCTGGGCACGGGGGTCGGGGTAACTCCAGCTCTGACGCTGACCCCTGCGTGCCGACCTGTCCCTCTGGGGGCTGGGGAACCCCTCCAAGGAGGGGATTCCATGGCCGGTGTAACCCGAGCCACCAGGGCGCAAGCTTTAAAGATCAGTGGGTGGGGCTGACAGACAGGTGGGTGGTGGACAGACACCAGTGGCCACAGGAGCTTTCGAGGGCCTAGCTCAGGCCTGTTTAACCATCATGGGCGACGGCAGGGACCTTCCCGCCACACACTGTGCTGGTGTGTCTCCACCTAGCCAGTCCGCTCCAGGGTGGAGCGGTTCCGTCCCCGCCACCCACTCAGCCCTGGGCCTGCCCCAGCAATGCAGAGAAGCCAACGTGCAGCGCGGGAGAGACACGGCCGGCTGAGCTCACCAGCCACGGCGAGCGCCAGGAAGACAGTGAGCGACTCGAAGCCCAGGGAGATGGCGTGGTTGAGCTCAGAGAGCGCGTTGGTGACCACCAGGACCAGGAGCATGGCGCGGGGGAGGCCGGGGATCTGTAGGAAGGTCATGAGCAGAGCCAAGAGCAGGAAGTAGGCGGCGTGCAGGATGCAGGTGTAAGCGGCACTGAGACTGACTCCTGTGAGGTGGGGAGGGAATGGGGAGCACGCAAGTCACCACGGGGCAGGTGCGAGACCCTTGCTCCTGCAAACTGGAAGGTGACCAGCACCATCTCCCAGCTGGATCTGGCCAGAGGAACAGCTGGGGGGAGAGATGTCCCCCCAGGGACAGTGGGGGGCACCACTAAGGTAATTAACAAGGGGTAGGTGGCATCTCTGCTGGGGGACCTGCCCAGATGGCAGCTTGCACCTTCTGTTGTACCCCCACCAGCTTCTCACACCCACTCCGGTCGCATCCTCTCCAGGCAGGGACCCTCTGACGCCAGCCGCTCAGGCCCTGCGATCAGAGGATCGTCTGCTCCTTCCCCTTTTCCCATGACACCACTCCATCCCCCACAGCCCCAGCCTGCACCAGGGACAGGCAGCTGACAAGGGCCTGGGAGAGCCATCTCTGCTGCCTCTTGTGAGGCCCTGGCTGGGGAGCAGAGCAGGAGGCCAAGCCCAGCTGCCAGATCCACGTCCGGAGTCGCCTGGCCCCTCCGCTAGGCACCAGCCACATCCACCCAGCTGGAGCCCACCCTGGTGCTGCTACAAGCAAGCGACTGCCCAGAGCCACCAAGTGGCACTTGGGCCATGCCAGTGTGATGAGGCCAGCCAGCTCCTTGCTGCCCTGAGGCACCTGCTGCCTCCACTACAGGTCACCTGCCCAGCCAATAAACCGCTGGATGTGCAGAAGCCGGCCCTCCACGCTGCTCTGCATGCGGTCCACGGCGTAGAGCACCAGCCCCAGGCTCTGGTTTATCCTGTGCAGCTTGCCCATCAGCTCGTCGTAGTACAGGGCCGTGTGGTTCTGATAGGCCAGGAACAGCGCCAGATTGGTCTCTGTGCAGAGAGGCAGTGGGATTGGGAAGGTGAGGAGAGACGGAGGAGTTGAAGTGACCACACTGGATGGAAAGTGGATTGGCTTCGCTAATTTCTTTCCCTCCCCCAGCCTGGGAAGGACAGTTATCCAGCAAGGGGGTTTCCCTTCTAAAAACTCCCCAGATAAAGGGAAGGGATCAAGGACCGGTAAAATGAAGGCTTGACTTAGTAATTTGCATTTCAAACTTTCAACGCTTTAACTGTTTCCCCATCTTCGCTGCATCTTGGTTAAAAGATGTTGCGGGTGCATTAGCCACAGGGTCAACTGGTGGAGGTCTCTGTAACGAACCCCTAATCTTGTTGAACACGGGGTCAGGCTAACAGCTTTGATCCTTGGCCCCATTCATTCCACTTCAATGAATGCTTCAGCCCCACCCAGACTGGCCAGCCCGCTGCAGTCCCGGTACCTATTTTGGAGTAGACCTCCTGGGCTCGCCTTTGCATCTGGCCGAGGTCGGTGAGGATAGCTCTGTGTCCGTGCTGCAGCTCCACGTCCTGGTCATTTAGATGTCTGCTTATGTTCTCTGGGGTGGGGAGAGAGAGAGAATGGGGCAAAGCTCAGACCCCTGCAGGAGCCGCCTGGGGAGTCTGTTCCCATGTGAAGTGTCTCACACATCTGTGACCTAGTCAGCCACCAACGGTGAACGCCTCTTAACCTCAACAAGCGAAGACACTGCAGAGAAGTCAGCATCTCACTCTTCCAGCCAAACCAAAATGCCACCTTCCAAACCCAAGAGACCTCTACATCTGCCAAGAGAAGGGGAGGGCCAGATGCCTGCCAGGGAGCTGGGGGGGCAGCAGGCAGGACCTGTGAAGGTTCTTGCTTGTCCCTGTTTCACAGCCGGGTTGACTGAGCCATCACAAGGGCTGGAGGCACCTGGCTCAGGCGGGCTCAGACATTGGGTCTGCTCCCGACTTGCTTAGGGAAGAGAAAGCAGGAGGAGTAAAGACAGGGGATGATGGGGGTGGATCACTCCAAGGGGCCTCACGAGTTAGGTTTAGCTTCAGCTGGCTCCGTGGGGCCAGGCCTGGGCAGTTGAAATGAATGACAGCCAGAGTTGCCACAGGAGCGTTAGACACTCTAGGTCAGTGGTTCCCAACTGTGGCCCATGACTCCCTTCCTGCTGGCTGCAAAAGGGAGCCGCTGTCCAGGGACCCAGGTGTAGTGCATGGTCTCTGCTGCAGCCAGGGGGACGGGAGACCCTCCTCGCTGACCATCTTCCTTCTGGGTGCAGTGGGAGGGGGAAGGGGACTGCTGACAGAGTGGTGACCATATTTGTAGCCCTCGAGCCAAGAAGGCCGGGAACCACTGGACTAGGTCAAAGGCTCTTGAATTCATCCATCCCAAGATCCCCCTGCAACCATCCTCTTATGACTCCTTTTTTCTACCCCAGGACCTCACGCCCTAAAAAACACCCTCTTGTGACACCTCCCCCCCACACCAGGATCCCACTTGACAGACCCTCTGTCTCTGCCACACACCCTTCCCTCCCAGAACCACGCTCTCTCAACCCCTTTTCCCCCAATCTAATGGCACCCCCACACACACCAGAACCACCCTTCCCATATACTAATTGGCGTCCAGCAGGAGGGGGAGCTACTGAGCCCAGGACCCAACTGAACACAAGAGAACAAGAAATGAAAAATGAGGAACAGACGTGAAGGTCAAGGAGCTAAACGGAGGGAACCAGAAGGGGACACTGAGCAGAGAACTCTGGACAGCGCCCATTGCTCCTCCAAAGTAGCCAAGGTGTCCGAGGACGTGGCCCAGAGGAACCCTCCCTTCCATCACATATCTGGGGAAACAGGCCCCATGGTCACAGAGCACCTCCTCAGCCAACATCCTCTCCCTGGGGCCGAGGATGGCCACCTTGGCCAAGGCTAGGAGGGTCTGTGATGTTGTGGGGCCATGAATGGGGCATGCAGGAGCTGGACCAAGGGCTGCAGCCCGGCGCGCCGAGGGAAACATGCAACAGAGTCTCCCTCAGACAGCAAAGGGGGGTGAACCATGCCAGGAGCAAAGCCGTGCTCACAGCTCCAGCCAATATCTCCAGCAGGCCGTGGGAGCAGGGCTGAATGCAACCGGCCCATTGGGGTTCCGCACAGGACAGGAGGTAGAAGATCATGGGATCCTGGAGGAGATGGGATGGAAGTGACCTCATGAGCTCCCCTCACCCGACCTCCTGCTCCAAGTCCTTGGTGTCGGCGGGACACGAGAGCGAGGAAATGGAGCGTGGAACACGAGTGCGCGTAGACGTGCCTGTGGCGTAGTTCAGAGGTGGCTCAGAGTGCTGAGCGGGTGGCTGGGCAGCCAATGACTCCCCCCCATGGAGCTGGGAAGTCATGCCTCCCCGACAGCCATCTGCAACCCCTCGATAACCCCTGCTCTAGGACACGCGGGACGCTCCATGCCCTGGAAAGACACCGCCGCTTTGTTCTCACCCATCCTCTTGGTGATGCGCTCAATGAGCTGAGCCACCTGCTGCTGCCCGCTGGCGATCAGGGCCTTCTCCTGAGCCAGCTGCTCCAGGTTGCTGTGTATTGAAGACTCCATCTGCTCCTGGCTACCCTGCAGCCTCTCCTGGTGCAGCAGCAGCTCCTGCTGGCTGCCGACCACCTGGTGAAGGGACTCTGCCGTCAGCTCCTTCAGTTCCTCCTGGCCGTCCTGTTAGTGAGACAGACGTGGTCAGCAAGCCACCAGGGATGACGCACAGATGGAATGGCGACACGCTGCAGCCCCTGCACATCCTTCTGGTGGGATTGCGTGGTCGTTCCTGCTCACCCTTAGAGTGTAACCGTGTGTTGTTCCGTGCAACATGTCACGGCAGGTGCGTGGAATGCTCCCGGCACACTGAACATGACGGTTCTAGGGACACGTCTGCTGCAGTGTCGTGTGTGTGGTTATGAGGTTTGCTGTGTAATGATCCCAAACGTGTGCGTTGTAGCTTGAAGGAAACTCAAGCAAAACCCTCCATGAGCAGAGAGGCAGTTCACGCCTCCCTCAGGCATGAATAAAACAGCCCAGCTCTTCCAGGAAGAACAGAATGCCCTAGCAGCCATAAGGACATGCGTATGGAGGAAGCCATACAAGACATTGTCACCTGTCCCTGAAGGGGGTGGGATAAAGGAATGACATTTTCCTGATTCTCTCTCTTCCACCTCCATCTACAAACACCACCAAGCCACAAACGCTGAGCTGGGGGAGCCAGCCCGGGAAGGAATCCAGCCAGCCCATGGTGAGAATCAGCCACGATTATACGGTTGCTGAAAGTGCTAAGCTTGGCATCCGATTTTCTTTTTGCTTCATCTTGATCAACTCTGATGTGTTTTCCTCTGACTTACAATCCCTTAAAATCCTTCCACGCTTAATAAATGTGTTTGGTTGTATCTAAAGCAGCGTGTCTGGTGGAAGAGCTATTAGGGACTCCATTTGAAATGCCAGCTGGTGCACATCAAATTTCTTTGACAAGCGACCAATGCATGAGCTTCCAGGGGGGTCCCCCCCCCAGCATGGAGGCCTGTCACAGAGGGGTGGCCCTGGGGCCAAAGAGCGCTCCTGCCCCAGCCCTGCTCTGGCCAGTCTGCCCCCAGCCGGCCCAAAGGCAGCACTGGCCTTCCCCACCCCACCCCTGGGGGCAGACCAGCGGGCCCTGGGGCAGAGTGGGAGTGCAGAATCCGGCCACTGGCTCCAGGGCCCTGCCCCTCCCCCAGTGCCAGCAGGGCAGGAGCGCTCCCGGCACTGCTGGCACTGAGTGGGGTAAGGGGTGGCTGGTTAGGGGTTTTAGGGGCTGAAGCCCCCTTTTTGGCCAGGGTCCAGGGCTTCAGCCCCTTATAGCCCCTCTGATAATCCAGTCCTGACAGCACTGAGCACTCCCATGGCAGTTCCTCAGGGTGGATCTGGGGACTCGGGGTGCTGGCTGGGGTCACAGCAGCACATAATCCCAAAAGGGGCTGGCCAGGAGCGTTCACTCACTGAGTGGGGAGCAGCTGTAGGCTGTGAATGAGCTGACCCGGGAGCGAGGGTTCACACGCCGAGTAAGACGGCTCTAGGAGCGAGGGATTGGGTGACCCAACACCACCAGTCCAGACTGCACAGGGGAACGTCCCAGAAGTGGTACAGAGAGGCAGAGAAAGCGCAGCACAGCGCTGCACGCTGCAGTCTGTAATCCCTCCCTCCGCATCAAAGTCCACGCTGGCTGCGCCCCATGCTGAATGCCCCCTTCACTCATGGGTTCGGCCCTCTTTGGAGCCGCCCCGTCACCACTACGCACCTTCAGAAGCCTCATGGCCTCCAGCTGACTCGCGGCAGTGGAGACCAGGGCATTCACCGTCTGCTCCGTCCGGCGCTTGAACTGCATCTGGCGGGTGGAGTAGCAGACGGCGCGGGCCCGGTTGCTGACAATATGGTAGGCGTTCCAGGTGTCGGGGTCCATGTCGGCCGTGCATTCCGCGAGGGGCTGGTTAGAAAGACAGCCAAGTGCAATTCGGTTCAATAAGGCCCCCCATCTCTCAGCAAAGGAGGCAGTGCTCCGAGAATACAAGAGGGGTATCAATAACTTCATAGGGAGAAAGATCCCAGGCACTTTTTTGGCTTCTTTAGTCCAGCAGGGGAAGGCAGGACAAGACCCAAGGCTGGATGAATTCCAATTAGAAAGAAAATGACACAAGGGAACTTCTCCAGCTCTTGATGTCATCAGATCCAGATGGGCTGTCCTTGTGGAAGAGACCTTTCAGCCAGTGCAGGGTTAAGTGGGTGAAGTTCTTTGCCCTGCCACATACAGGTGCTCAGGCTGGATGACCAAATGGTCCTTTTTGGCATTAGCCCAGGAAGCAATGAGAAGCAGGCCATCATCCAGCCAAGCTGACTGGAAGCAATCCTGGATCCCCCCCCAAGGGAATAGTTTCTGCACCTATAGACCATTTGGGACTCAAACATAGGATCCAGCTAGGGGAATTGTCCTTGCAAGCTAGGCAGACCCTTGCTGAAACACAAGTGTGAGATTCAAGTACCCCAATGTGGTCCTTTCACAATGGCAGAGAGATTCTAGACCCTAGGCAGTATGGCCCACCATACATGGCATCAGATTGGTAATCAGGGGACGCAGTCTCTAATCTTGGCTTCACCACTGACTCACCATGTGACCTTCAGCAAGTCACATCCCAGTGTGCCTCAGTTTCCCCTCTTTAAAACAGAGGGAGTTGCACTGACCTACCTTCGTGGAACGCTTAGAGCCCTGCAAATTAAGAGTGCTACACAGGAACCTCTCAGCACAAATGGATTGACCCCACCCTGGCATAGGCACACATGGGATTTTGTGCTCAGTCCTAGATACCTGGACAGTGATCATGGACAGGAGGGAAAGGCTGGAAGCAAAAGCATGCAGAGCCATGTGCCTGACGGATAGTGACTACCCACCTCATCTTTGAAAGGTGAGCACCACAGAGGGAGAGGAATTACACAGAACTAGGGCAGTGAGAGAGACAAGGAGCAAAGGGATGAGACAGGAGGGGGAATAATTCACAGGGAGCTCCCAAGAAGAGCCTGGTGCAGATACAAGTATATGGATCTGCATCTGCAAGGAACGATCCATGCACATCCAGATCACATCTGCAAATCTGCAGAGCACTATTCATCTGTAGAGCCCTGTGCAGATTCAAATATGCAGATCCGCATCCGCAAGAAACGGTCAGCTGATAGCTGTGGATGTGCAGGGCTCTACTTCCTGGGGCTGTGGAACAAGGCCAGCAGCACGAGACCTATTCGCAGATGTTGAAGAGGCACACTGAATAAAGCCCCCTCCCCCCAAGATCGGTCACAGGAACCAGCCCTGCGCTGGCAGGAGATGGAGCAGACAACCTAATGCTTTCATTTGTGGATCCCTAAAAAATTTTCAATGGAGGTGCAGACCCCTCCGGAAACCTTCAGCGTAGCATGCGGGACCCAGGAGTCCACAGGTTGAAAGCTGCTGGCCTAACGGGTCTCCACCTCAAACACCCGAGAGGTTCTGTTATAGAAGCTACGCAAAATGCTCTCCCAGCCTTGCCAACCCAATACCTGTCACAGGAATATGAACCCTCCACCCAACACAGCCCATTTCAGTAGCTTGTTGGAAGCTCATGTGCGCAGAGGGAGATGTTTGTTGGGGTGGAGAAGAAGAGAAGATGGCTGGGGTAAGGTGGTCAGCAATGGATACGAGGTTTCTCCTGTCAACCCCATGGAAACTTGACTAAGGTAAGTGGTGGCTGAAAGTTCTTCCTACACAATGACTCTTTGCAGGCCTAGGGGGATATGACTCTGGTTCCTGGTGGATCGCCATGCCTGGGAGTCCCTGCTCCATGGGCTTCTTCACTCCCCAGGCCCCGCAGGCCAACAGTCAATGGCTACCGTGCCGGCAGGAGCCCTCTCCCCCATGGGCATGAATTCAGGGCCTTACCATGTCAGCAGCACAGGGGTAGGTCCGGCGCCCCTCCACGCTCGCTTGGCAGTTAAACAGGGACACCCCCAGTTTGGCCAGCTCCTCTTCTGTCAGCTCGGTGCAGGAGGAGTGGATGCTGGCAATAACCTGGTGGCAGGGAAGGAGAGTGTTAGGCTGCATGGTGCCTTCCGCTCCCCCAGGCTGCTCCCAGGAGTTACTTTCTCTTGCACGTCAGGCGCAGCTCCCCTGGCCCTAGAGGCAAGTCCTCCCCACACGATAGGAGCACAAGGAAAGCTCAGTTCCTGAGGCTGCATCCAAGTGGGGTTCGCCCCGTACGCAGCTTTCCTCCATGCCCCTACGCCCCACTCCTCCTCATCCAGCCCTTCCCTGTGAAAGCTCAGTCGGCCCAGCTGGTGCCCTGCTGCCTCAACAGCTGGCTCCCCTCCCAGGCCAGCTGTCCCCCCATTTCTAGCCAAGAACCCAGCACCCCATGTCTGCCCACCCCACAGGCCCTCAGCCAGGGCTATTCAGGGGAACAGATGCGGGGGCGGGGGAAGGAAGGCATCATTTTAAAATAAATGCAACTCATTTCACACAGGCCCCCGGACAGGGACGAGGGATGCGACCACGCAGAGGCCTCGTGGGGCAGCTCCAGGAGTTGGGGGACGGGCTGGAAGAACACCCTCAAGAGGTTTTCTGGAAAAAGTTGGACAAACCTCTTCACCTTCACCCCCCAGAACTCTATAGGAAACAAGCCAGCTACTGAGCGGAGGGGGGAGCTGAGGAGAGATCACATGGAACCCAGCACAATTTATGGGGACATGGGACCATCAGGGCATGCAGCCAGGCACCATCCTGACCACGCTCCCCATTTTCTGTCCCCCTCGCCCACTTTCACAGCTGCTCTGCTCAGTATCGGACCCTGCGAACCCCTGCGTGGGCCGCACTCCCACTAAGTGCAGTCACCACTCCTGGGCGCAGATGAGCACACGTTAATTCTTTCAGATCAGAGCCTCCAACCGAGTGGCCATGGGGCCCTGAGCGCCCCCTCCTCCCTGCCCATCCAGCCCCAGCACATTTCAGGCCCTCCTGCAGTAAAGAGCTACAGCGACACCTTATGGTGACACGAGTCCAGCGGAGACAGATCCAGGGGCTTGGCCTCAGCCAGGAATCGCTCATCCCCTGTCGTCATCTCAAAGGGAACGACACTGCCTGGATCCGGAGGAGGCGTCGTGGGGACAGGGCTCCTTTCTGGAGTCGTTCCGAGCATCAGCCAGCCAAAAAACCCAGAGGAAGGAACGAAGAGGAGGGAGAGGAAGGCAGGGAGGAAGAGAGCCCAGTGGTCCAGGGGCAACATCTTGGGGTGCAGAAGAGGACCCTGCAGGGACAAAAAGGAGAGTCTGAACTGAAGGGAGACCCTGCAACCCCTCCGCTTCCAGACCTCAGAGAGCAGCTTCCTAACCGAGCCAGGCTAGGCTACGTGGAAGGACCGACCCAGCATAATGGCAAACGCCACGATATTGAGCTGCAGAAAGGGACCCAATCAGGAACAGCTTTGGGACTAGCCCTAAGGCCGTCCATATGCTCCGGAAGAGGGGAGCGAACAGCAGGGACGTGACATTTCACTGGCACAGCTACACTGCAGATGTGCTGAGACCACAGCCCGATACGCCGATCTATATTGCTTTGTTGTTGTCTTGCGCTCTTCTGTGTTTGTACAGCACCTAGCACAGTACCACACCCGAGGTTCCTCAGTGCTCCAATAAGACAATAAACAATGAGGTTTGTGATACTGAGTTGTGAGTGCTCAGGGGCTTCGGATTTCTCCGTGTCATAGAGGGGGCACATGTGAGAGGACGGTTAATTGACAGACACCAAGAACTAACACGGAGGGTGAGGCCCAGGAAAACCAGCAGCCCCAGCCTGCAGAAGCCCCACTTTGATGCATGACGGGATCTAGAGATCCCCGAAGACACACAACCACCTGAACATTCAAGACACTAGGCACAATTGAGATTCACATCGCTTCCCAGGCTGGGCGCTGTTCCCTAGACAAGATATACTTTTAACGAGAAAACATTTAGTTCTCGGTGGACTCTGTGCCTAAATTCCTTTAATGTTGAACCTTCAGATCCTTTTTATCCAAGGGTAGCACAAGGGAATGGTAAATACCCTGGAGTGTAGGAATAGGATAGAGTGGCAAGACAAATTGGGCCCCAAAAAATCTGATGAGGCTCAACAAGGACAATTTCAGAGTCCTGCACTTAGGATGGAAGAATCCTAGGTACTGCTACAGACTGGGGACTGACCGGATGGGCAGCAGTTCTGCAGAAAAGGACCTGGGGGCTGCAGCGGACAAGAAGCTGGATAGGAGTCAACAGCGTCGCCTTATTGCCAAGATGGCTAATGGCGTATTGGGCTGCATCAGGAGGAGCATTGCCTGTAGATGGAGGGAAGTGATTGTCCCCTCTATACAGCACTGGGGAGACCACATTTGGAGTATTGTGTCCCATTTTCCTACTACAGGAAGGATGTAGGTAAATTGAAAAGAATCCAGCAGAGGGCAATGAAAGTGATGAGGAGGCTGGTGCACATTCTGAGGAGGGAACTGGGCTTGTTCAGTCTGTAGAAGAGGAGATGAGGGGGGATTTGATAGTGATCTTCAACCACCTGAAGGGGGAAAACAAACAAGGAGTCTAGTGGCACTTTTAAAGACTAACAAATTTATTTATTGCATGAGCTTTTGTGGGAGAAAATCCCACTTCAGGCGCTTGAAGATGGAGAAGTTCAGGCGAATGGAAGGAAAATAAAGGCAGGGAAGTGTAAGTCATTGGATCAGGTCAGACTGTTACAGCAAATCAATATAGTTGTTTAGATTCAAGCAGTGGAGAACAGCATATTAGGGGGAGGTGAGGGAAAAGGAAAGCAAAATGTCCTGCTGTAATGAGAAAAGAAACCGTACTCCCTATTTAACCTTAAGTTGATCATGTCCCATCTGCATATGAATTCCAATTCTGCAGTTTCTCTTTGAAGCTTTGAGTGGTCCTGCTTTTAGCAGAGGGTTGGACTAGATGACCTCCTGAGGTCTCTTCCCCCCTAATCTTCTATTATTCTATGACTTCTGGAGGCAGCTTTTTACATTTAACTGTTGTTCCCATACAAGAGGAGGCTACAATCAGAACAAAGTCAGATAAAGCAATTTTATCAGAGTCCCCAGGTCACCCTCCATGCAGAAACAAAGCCCCTGGTATCAAGCTGTGACATGCACAACAAGGCATTCTAGGAAGAGGTCAGACATGTCCACTCGCTGGTCAAAACCAGATGAAGTTCAGTGTGGCTGTTGAAGCAGCTAACTCTTTTCTAACCCCACTCTGTCGGTTTCCCATCCTGTCATGTCAGAACGTAGCATTTTAGTGTGTTGTAAATTGTAGCTCAATGGGACCTTCTGCCAGAGGCTCTCAAAGCACCTCCAAGATGATTGGATTTGCCCTCACAACCCACCTAAGATGAGGAAAGTACTATCCCCATTGTCCGGAAAGGGAAACTGAGGCCAGTCCGGCTCAGTGAGGGACCTTAGACCAGAACCCAGGAGTCAGGACTCCCAGTCCCCAGCTGTAGCTAGTAGCAAGACCTTTCAACAGCGAGTTAGTGAGTTTTTTAAAAAACCCAGCAGTGGAATCAAACGGCTATTTTGAGTCACAAACAGCCAGGGACACCACTCACACCAGACTACATCCATGGCAGCCTATTCACAGTAGGATGAGCAGATAGCAGGTGTGTGGGAAGGGGGGGGGGGGGGGAAATAGACACCTAAATTTAAAACTGGCTTGAATACCAGGCCTGTCCCTATAAAGTGAGGACATCTGGTCACCCTGCACTGAGCAGACACGTTCTCAGCAGAGCCAGGGTGGCCAGAGCAAGACTCTCCGTCTGCTAACCCCAAGGCAGCCGGCCCCTTTAGCACCACTCACTGTCCTCCCCACCTAGCACAGGCCAGAGCCCCCAGGTGCTTGGGCAGCACCATCCCATATCTGGTGGTGGAGCTAGCCTGGCAGAGCCCTGCTGGGTGTGAACATCTGCCCCCCCGCCAGCCTTAGCAGTGCCCAGCCAAGGAAAGGGGTGGCGGTCGGAGCAGGGCTGCTGCCCTGGGGCCAGGATCCTGCCTTGCCAAGAGGGGTGCAGCACACGGGAAGGGGGGCAACCCCCACCAGCCCCCCACGTGGGAGGACAGCAGTGGGGGCCGGAGGCACGCTCACGCGCGGCTCCCCACGTGGGCAGCCACTCACCTGGCATCTCCCCTTGGTGGAAGCAATTTTACTTTTTTCCCGGGACGCACCTTAAAAAAACCCTCCGCCCGATGACATCACAGACGGCGCGGCCAATCCAGAGCCGGAGGGGGGAGGGCAAGCAGAGCTTAGCCAATCGGCGGGGGGGAGGAGGGGAGGAGGAAGTCTCACCGGGTCACGTGGGGCCCAGCTGGCCGGGATGGAGGCGCGCGGGGAGCTGCGGGTCGGATTCGTGGGCGCTGGGCGCATGGCCCACGGGCTGGTGCAGGGCATGGTGCGGGCAGGTAGGGCGCGTGTAACCAGCCCCATGCTCCGCCCCAGAGCTGGCCGCATCTCAGCAGTGGGTCATCGTCCCCTGTGCTCTGCCCCAGAGGTGGCTGCAACTCAGCAATGGGTCATCGGCCCCTGTGCCCCGCCCCAGAGGTGGCTGCAACTCAGCAATGGGTCATCGGCCCCTGTGCCCCGCCCCATAGGTGGCTGCACTGGACAATGGATCCTGTATCATGTCCAGCCCCAGAGGCAGCTGCAGGCTGCCTGGCTGTTCCCATGAGGCTTGCAGCCCAGCTGTCAGTTGCACCAAGGCTGTGCCCTCGGCTGATCAAAGTAAATTGGTGGCAATAGCTGCTAGCTGAGCACAGGGCGTCTGTCTGCCAAAGCCTGACAGGGCCCCCCCAGCAGCGATTAGCCTCACTCCTGCCATTTTCCCAGCCGGTGGGAACCTCAGAGCTGGTGAACAGTTACGCTGGGCATGACCGGGTTTGGAGCCAGCCCCTGAAATTGTGGGCACAGTCCCATCGCTATGAGCAGGCTTGGTGCTGCCTTTCCATCCCAGGGGTTAAGCTGGCTAAATGCCCAGAGATTAGCTGGCACACCCCCTTCTCCCTTATGCTGGTTTCTTGCTCCTGCCTGGTTCCAAGGTTCAACTGGGTTTATCTCAGACTCTTGTCTGAGTGTTTCAGGCAATGCAAGATTCTCTCAGTGCCTCATCACACAGCTGATGCCCTCTTTGGTCTGTGTCTTTAAGGAAAAGTCAAAGCTGCTCACGTCCTGGCCAGCGCACCATCCGACAGGAACCTGGGTGCCTTCCAGGTGAGCGGGGCAGGATGTGGCAGGCTGCGTGGGAAAGGTTGAGTCTCTCCTCTTAGGGGCTGAAAGCGCCACTAACATCCTGGCGTCTGGGAGGCAAATGTGGTAGCAGCCCTTGTTGCTATTTGTTGATGAACCCCCCCTGATCTCCCAAGCTTTGCAGGAACAGCTTGAGCTGGGTTGGATGAGAGACCTCTCAGGAGCACCCAGCTGCAGTGGGAAATGGTGCTGCTGGATTAACAGGGGCAGCGTCACCCAGGACCCCAGCCTGGCCATTTCTTCTCAGATAGTTCTTCCCCACCTCTCAGAGCTGAGTTTTAATGCCGCAAAGCATGGTGAGAGCCGCGCTGCGGGCGGGCGCTGAGTGCAGCTGCTGTACCAGTGAATTCCAGCCTGGCCCCTCCAAGCTTTTAACGGTGCCCCGTCTCCTTGGATGGCAGGATTTGGGCTGTGGGACAACACACTGCAACAGCGAGGTGCTGCAGCACTGTTCCCTGGTCTTCTTAGCCACCAAGCCTCACCTGCTCCCTGGAGTCCTGCAAGAGATTTCTCCTGCCATCACCCCGGACCACGTTATTGTATCGGTGGCTGCTGGAGTCAATCTACAGACCTTGCAACAGGTGAGTGTCTGGTGGCCCTTCCTTCAGTGAACTGTGGGGCAGTTGGCTGGGTGAGTGTCCAGAGTGTGCATTTATGTGTGAGCAAGGTTGATATTTGCATTCAAGAGAATCCTAGAAGATGAGGGTTGGCAGGGACCTCAGGAGTCATCTAGTCTAACCCCCTGCTCAAAGCAGGACCAGCCCCAACTAAACCATCCCAAGAGGATGGAGAAGAGGAAGAAGACCTCTCCCTAAAGAGAGCTCCAGGTAGCTCTCCAGTGAGTCTGGTGTATGTGCACCACCCGGGCCAGATCAAGGCAATTCATGGTGTTAGGTGCAACAAGATGCACTCCTCCCATGTGCCATAGCAGTGCCCCCTACTTGGAGTGGGTGTGGGGGCAGGAGAAGGAGGTACAGGGAGCATCCGTCCCTTAATCTCAGTGAGGCAGGAGTCAGCTAGGGGTGTCCCAGTCCTTGCACCTGGCCTGTGGAGTGGAAGGCCAGGCCCTCCGTGTTCTTCCCCTCCTGCCGTGCATACAGTATTGGCACTTGCTCCTTTGAGGTGTAGTTTTCAGTCCTTCTAGAGATACAGGGCAGTTCGCACCTCTCTGAGGGCTCATGCCAGGCTTTCTGCAGACTCAGGCGGACATCCTTGTATCTGTTGTGCCCAGGGAACATTTTCAAGCTTCCTTTTATGGTCATGAGAGAGAGACAGGCTTTTTTTTTTTTTAAATGAGAGCTGAAAATATGCGATAATCCCATGACTCCAGGAGCTGGGGCTATCCTGTCTGTGCTGGGTACTCGTGTCCTTGTTGCCAGCAAGGGTGTCAGTTTGTGCTAGTCCAGGGGTGTCAAACTCGTTTGCAATGGTGGGCCAGATTAGACTTAAACGTACTTGAAGTGGGCTGTCCCTACCATAAACCAAAATACGAGGAGCTACGCTCTCAGAGCATTGCGCAGTGCTGTGTATGAGACTCTGCTCCTCTACACCGTACTCTCTCCCTCAATGTCGCAAGAGCTGGTGATCTCATGGCATTGCAGAGTAGCGGGTACGCGAGACTGCGCTCTGTGATATTGGGAGACCACGCTCATTCTGTCAGAGAGAGAGTGGTCTCGCAGAGCGCAGTTGCGGGCCAGATGGAAGAGGTTTGTGGGCCATATCCAGCCCACGGGCCGCATGTTTGACACCTCTGCACTAGTCTCAGCAGAGGAGCCAACGCCTTGGAGCTCAGCATCGGCGCACACTAGGCGGGATGTGCGATCCTGCAGATGTTCATTCCTGATGGCTTTATGCGTGTCATCAATCCCCTGCTCTCAGTTTCCTCTCGGTACGTATGTGAAGGGATGGAATCCAGCTGCCTGCTGCATTTGCCGTTTGGACACACTGCCAGATCTAGGGGAAGGCTCCCAGGTTCATGTCATCTGTGACCTGAGGGACATCTTGAGCCCTGCGTTGAGACTGCTGGGCCACAGCGTTCTCCTGCCTCAGCGTCCTGTCCGTCTCTCCCTGCAGCTGCTCCCCTCTAGGACCAAGGTGCTGCGGATCATGCCCAACCTGCCCTGCGTGGTGCAGGAGGGGGCGGTGGTGTTTGCCCGTGGCGACTGGGCTGGGGAGCAGGAGGCTGCCCGGTTGAAGGATCTGCTGTCTGCCTGCGGGCTGTGTGAAGAAACACCCGAGGCCTACATCGATATCCACACGGGTCTGAGCGGCAGCGGGATCGCCTACGTAAGTGCCCTTGTGCCCAGGCCAGCATCTCTTTATGCTGCCCTCCAGCCCCAGCTGTTTCCCTGATAATCATCTGCCAGCCTGCCGGGGCAGGATGAGTCCCTACACGCCGCTTCAAATGTCCTAGGCCCAGGCCTTTCTGCAGCCAAATACGGTGACCCCCAAACACTGCTCGGGATTCTCAGTCCTGGCACTTGGGGTTTCTCTGGTGGATCCCCTGGGCTCCCCTCCCTCCCTGAACTACAAAGGTCTCTTACTTTGCTGCTGCCCGCTGAGAGGTGTTTGCTCTCGCCCACAAGAGATCCTCGGCTGCCTCTGACAGTGATCTTAGAGTGGGGCAGCCCAGATCCCCTGGAGGGTTAGATGGCTCTGGGGTGACTATTGCTGGGCTCTTAGGCCTGTGACGAAAGCAGTTGCCCTTAGAGGCTCGGGACTCAGTGGTCCAATGGAGTCCAGTTGGAGAGCACGGTCCCTTACCTGGCGCTTGCTCAGCCCCTGTTCTGAGTGCACGGGGGACCGATCTCCAGCAAGACTGCTTCCTTGGCATCACCTTGACCTCAGCCCCTGCCCTTTGCTTCATGGGCGTCTGATTTCCACCAGCATCAGGGTGGTGGCCGGCAACTTACGGCCACACCATGCCCAGCTGTTCTCTCCATGCTCCAGGTTTACCTGTTCGCTGAAGCCCTGGCTGAAGGTGCTGTGAAGATGGGCATGCCCGGTCCCTTGGCCAAGAAAATGGCAGCCCAGACACTGCTGGTAAGTTTGGACTTTGGTATCAGGTTTTAGATTCCTCCCTCAACCTGGTCCTGTCTCCCTGCTATTCCAGCCGTGTCCCCTCCCCATGCGTCTTGCTCCTGCCCTGCCAGGGCAGCTCCTCTTTGGCCTGAGCATCGTCTGCTACCACAGCAGGAAAAGTCCTCAGTCTCAGGGAAACTGCGGTGGTACTTCCCTGCGCCTTGTGGCTCTGGCTGCCCTCCCAGTAAGTCCTCAGCTCTTGCAGCCTTGCCTCTCATTGGTTCCTACCCCTTAGCGTCTCTGAAGGACTTCCTAGCAAGCGCAGTCCAGCTGGGGGCATCGGATGAAGGTGCAGTGGCCTCTCTCCCTGGGAGAGAGCAGTTTGGATGCATCCCGGTCTCCCTCCCCAGCTCCCCAAATCAGAGGGCCGGGGCACACGCCATGTGCTGAGGCACAGTCCCCTGTTGAGCCCCTCTCCTCTGACCCCCCCCCTGCCTTTTGCAGGGAGCTGCAAAGATGATCCTGGAGACGGGGGAGCACCCGGCCAAGCTGCGCAGCGATGTCTGCACACCCGGCGGCACCACCATCCACGGCCTGCACGAGCTGGAGAAGGGGGCGCTGCGGGCTACCGTCATGAATGCCGTGGAGGCCGCGACCACGCGGGCTCATGAGCTGGGCAAGAAATAGGAACCCAGCCAAGCGGGGTGTTCTGGGGTGCCATGGAAGAGCCACCCACGCAAGAGCGTCCTGTGGGACGCAGCAATCTCTGTCCTGTGATGGAAGGATGCTTCCCAGGTTGTCGGGACTCTAGGTCCTATTCTTCCCTGTCTAGATGCTTTTCTTCCCAGCCTTCCCTGTTCCATGCTGCCTGGGATACCCTTCTAGCCCCAGTTCTCCCCCACCTGGGGGGCAGGGTCCCCTCGTGTGCCACAGGGGGGGCAGGGACCGGCAGGCCCTGATGGACAAGTCAGAGAGGAAGGACTGACCCGCCCTACCCCGGCCTTGGGGACTGCACGCACGTCTCCATTCCAAGCGTGTTGGCTGATCTCTCTGGATGGTGGATGCCTAATAAATAATGTCAATGCTGCCTGACAATCCTGGCTTCCTCTGCTCCCTCCTTTGGTGGGAGACCGTGCCCGTCCACCAACGGCAGCCTGGGCGACATTCACCGTCTGCGCCCAGCGATCACATTGCTGTCGGGGAAGTGGGCCTGGCCTGTAAAAGGCAGCCTTTCTGTCTGTCCCCTGGTGCCCATGTGGGGGCGTCTGCATTCCCCCACTTGAATCCTGAGCCTCTCCTCATTAGTCTTGTGCTCCAGCCACCTCGTCATTTTCATTGCCCTCTGCCAGACTCCCCGGTTTGTCCACATCTTTCCTGGGACGGGGAGCCCAGAACGGGACACGGCTGCAAATTGCATTCCCTCAGCACTGAGCAAGAGCTTGGGGTTTTTTTGGGAGCAAAATCTCCAGGGTATGAATGCTGGGGGAGACAAGGACAATATATCCCTCTCCCCCTGTCACGCCCGCCATGAGCTCACACCTGGAGCTGGTCAGGAAATACATTTTTTTTAAATCTTTGTTTACATTTTTTCTACAAGTACTTTCAGGGTTTCATTGGAAAGCAGGGCTCATGTGCGGATATTGCTTGATTTTTTTCTATTGCGCGCCCCCCCCCCCCAACCTTTCCCACTGAAATGTCATTTTCTGTTTAAGTAAAGTGCCCAGCCCTGCACCTTTTGAATGAAAATTGTTGCCCAGCTCTGTCTGGCTGCGTTTTACAAGAGTGGGCGGATGGGGGCGTGAAGTGCTATGCTGGGAGATTCAGCCTCCATACTTGACTCTGCCACTGCCTTCTTGCATACCCTTGGGCAAATCCTCTGCTCCTGTTCCCATCTGTCAAAAGGGGAGAACACACCTCATTTTCCTCCACCCTTCATCTGGCTTCTCTATGTAGCTTTCAGGGCAGGGACTGTCCCTCTTTGTGTGTGTGTGCAGCTCCTAACTGGGGTCAACATTCAGAATTTCTGTTTGGCGTGGAAGTTCAGACCTTTTGAACAAGATTTGTTCCAGGTTGGAACAGAACCTCAGAAAGGCGACACCTCCCCTGGAGAAGGACATTCTGAATTTTGTGGCAAAAATCCAAGTGTTCTGCTTCAGCATCTTTCCACATGAGTTGGAGCAACCAGCCAATCCCGACTGCAGGGGACAAGTCAGGGAGTCCTTCGCGACAGAATGCTGAGAGCCCTGGTGTCAGCTGGGCTCCCAGAGATGGTTCTCTTCTCACTCTGTGGCAGGCACCCTCAATGACCTGCTGTTAGCTTCTGTCTGCCGGCAAACAGGCCAGCACCATGCCTGTTGGTTCCCTAGGAAGTGTGTCAGAATCTCTATATCTCTGCAAAACACCTGAAGTTTCATAAATGGGCATTTTTCAGTGACACTCCTGACCAGCTCTGCTCCCAGCAGGCAGCGGCCCTGATCTCAGCTGGGACTTTTGGGTCTGCAAATAACAACGAGAGGGCTTCCAGCTGAAGGAGGAAGGATCTCCTTGGTTGCAAAGTGCAAAGATGAAAGCGGGGACTGGTAATTGGAGATTCTACTGCAAGTAGGGGTTGAAGAGCAGGTTGCAGGCCAAACAGCTGGGTCAGAGGCTGAGCCATTCCTTTCTAATTAGTGCACAGGGAGAAATAACATGGAAGGCCCACAGGGAGGACGCTGGTTCTGCACCAGACTCAATGTCCTTCAGTGAGAGGCATCAGAAAGTGCCAGGGTGTGTGGTGGAGAGGGGGCAGCGAACGGTAGGGAACCCAGCCCAAAGGGAGCCCCACAAGGCTTTCAGTTCATAATGAAACCTTGGGCAGCAGCTCTGGGCTCGCATGCTATAAATAGGCATAATTGCATATTCCCCTTCTTGCCTGTGGTTAGAAAGAGTTCGATATTTCTATCCCAGCCCTGGCTTTGAATGAAAACTCACCCAGCTGAAAACCCCAGTCCCATGAGCGCCTAAATCCTGAAGCTTGTGGAGTGGGCTTGGAGGGGAATCCTCTGCTGTGATTCTTTACGTTTCATTTCTAAGGCACAGCCCTGATGGATTGGTTTATGGCCGGTGCTGTACAGGACTTTGCAATGCTACAGATTTGAAAATACTCTCTCTTCCCTCCAGCCTGAGGCCCATGTGAGGCCGAGACCAGCTCAGTCTCCTGAGGAGATTCATAAATACCGATCGCTAAAGGGAAGCCATTGGGGTTATTCGGGGGACATGGGTGAACCAGGTTTTGATACTTGTCTCCTCCCCATGCTTAGCAGCTCCCTTCTTTTACTGAACCAAGGGATTTTAACACAGTCATTTCTTTCGTAGCGTTTAAGTCCAGAAGGGACCAGCTAGTTCCACTGCTACTAAATTTTTACCTCCTTCCCACTGGATTGACCACCAATAACTAAAGCAGTTCAGTCCTGGGAAGCCGACACAGAAGCGTGCCCTATGTAGAGAACGGTAGAAACCAAGGTGCCATTCATGCCCCAAACTGATCAGCTTCACTATTGATTGTGATGGGCCAAGCTCCTGCGGTGCAAGGCGCTGTACGTGGCACATCAGCATGTGGCCATGCTGTCGTCCAAGCACAAGGTTTGGGGCTCAGTAGCTCTCACTGACGTGGCAGGGAACGAATCAGCCCCTCGACTGGAGTGGGAAGCGGTCTGGCCTGTGTTCTGTAGGTCGGAGCTGATGGACGCACTGCTTAGAATCTCTGAATCTAGCAAGCCCCTGTTTGTGATCATCAGCTGGTTTCTGGTGCAGAAGAGGTCAACTCTACCTCGCTGATTTTCCCACTCACACATTCTCTGTGCTCCGTCCACATCCTTGCTGAAATAGCTTAGTGCCAGCCCTATGTTACAGTGGGGAAACAGAGGCAGAGCTGGGCTGTCACTTGCTGAGGCCTCTGGGATTCTGAGCAGCAGCCATCAAATCTGTGTTTCTGGTGGTCCAGGGTCATTGGTGGTGAAAGAGGTATTGCCCTGGGTGGGAAGAGAAAGAAGGGGCCTGCCCAGGCCAGCCCTAAAAAAGATGGCCTGTGGGTTCATCTCTTGGGTTGCCTCGACGCAGTCTCCCCTTACAGCACACTGCCTCCCCCTTACCCAGTCTCACCCGGCTGACCCAGCAGCCCCCCAAGTCTCTCATCTGGCAGCGCCCCATCCCTACTGCTCCTGCAGCCCACCCAGCCTGGGGGCAGGATGCCAAGAAACCAGGGGGCCGAGCTGCTATGGCCACCCTAGTCCATCGGCACTAAAATACAGCCCTGTCGGGAGAGAGAGGGATGGGGAGGGACTGTGCGGTGCTGGCAAATGGAGAAAGCTAAGGCCTGAGAAATGCATCGACCTGGGCCCTCTGGTATACGAGATTCAACCCAGATCAAGCATAGGCCCTGCTGTGCCTGGGGATCAGGTCTTGCTTGAGCTAATTGGCCTTTTCTGGCTCCACAGAGCTGGTCTTCTCCCGCGAAGACCCACAGTCCTAGATGGCTGCAGGGTCCATGGAAACACCAGCTGCTCTATGTCTTCAGGGCCCTGCCTGTCCCCTCAGCCGGCCCCCTCCAGTGCAAGGGGGTCGGAGCACAGAAACACGCTCCCTCTGCTTTGTGGGCATTGTGTGCGCATGTCTTTGAACTGATGCAGCCCATTCACAGAGGGGCTCTGAGCACTTTGCAGACCCTAATTCCGCACTGATTAAACCAGTTCCTGGTTGTGAGACCTTTGGAAGATGAAAAGCTCTTGTAGGGGGGACGCAAGTATTACAGGCCACAGTGTCTACTTGGCCCCAGTGCTGGTCTCTTATCGAAGCCATTGTCAGAGTGCAAACCAGGTATGAGACCGTCTGTTTCAAAGCAAGCTCCTGGCATTACCTGAGTGACATTGGAGCACACAGTTATGAGACGACAGGGCTGCTGGGCCCCCAAGACACCTGAAAATGAGGTGTATCTTCAGGGGGTCACCCCAGGCTGCAACCTGGGGAAGTTTGCCTAATATGGGAACAGGGAGACTTCACTGGCTCCCACACCCTGGCTCAGATTATTAGTCTGGACAATGCTGCCTCCTAAAGCCAGGAACGCAGGCATTTGGACCCTGCTCCCGCACTAGCCTATGCTCCCGCCCAGGGTTTGGTGCAGAACCCAGCAGTCCAGCATCTCCACCCCCTAACTCTACTACACGTCTCCCCCTACCCCTGCTCCAGCAAAGGAACAGAAGCCAAGCAGTCTGACCCTCCTGTCCCATTCTGAGGGTGTTCTGTGGCCTGTCTTATACAGGAGGTCAGAGTAGATGGTCAGAGCGCTCCCTTCTGGCCTTGGAGTCTATGAATCATCATGGCGGCAGGGTCCAGACGGCCACCACATTTAAAAGGAGTGGAGAAGCACAAGTTAAAAAAACAGTCTAAGTGCAGCTTCAAGATTATGCAGCACATCAAAGGGACAATAAAAAACTCGGTGTGACCATTTCATTCGTCCCCTCCAGTGACTGTGCCTGTTGAATTCACTATTTCGCTGCTGGTCACCCGAATACAAACATCCAAGCACTCTGGGGCTGCAGAAACAATGTGGCAAGAATACGCTCACTTTTCCCTCTAGTCTCAACCCCCATGCACAATACAAGGGGCTTTTCATGCAGGGAGATACAGACCCAACCCCTCATGCAGGGATTGAAAAGTGGGAAAGATCAGCATGGAAGAGCACACCCACAGATCTGAAGCAACTTGTGCATGCCTTCCTGACAGCTGACGCTCTGAAATGCGACAGGATGTTTGTGTGTGTGAGGGAGAGGCAGAGCGAAGAGAAGATCATTGTGGATTTGTGAAGTGTTGTTTCACAAACTCTCCCTCAGTGTAACAGAGTTTTTGAAAAAATACCTTTCACTTTGCTTATGGCTATATTAATTCTCAAAGACCAGGACTGGAGCAGTAACCGCAGAGTCTGTTGGGACTGGCAGGACAGAAATGGCAGAAGAAGATCAGCCCTACTGGGTGTTTTTTGGAACATGGGGCTGGGGAGTGTAGTAGAAAATGAGAGCATAAGACAGAAGGCGAACATAACAGGCTAAAGATGAGACCTGAGGCCTGGAAACTAGCCCAGGATACAAAGCCCAGGCCACAATAGGGTCAAGGATGTGGAAAATCACAGTAATCAGCAAAAAAACAAGGAGTCTGGTGGCACTTTTAAAGACTAACAGATTTATTTAGCGCATGAGCTTTTGTGGGAGAAAAAGTGGATTCTCCCACGAAAGCTCATGCGATAAATAAATTTGTTAGTCTTTAAAAGTGTCCCAGGACTCCTTGTTCTGCTGGACTAGCCGAACACGGCTCCCCTGTGGAAATAGTCAGTAAAAGTCATGCAAATTACCAGTGGCTGACTAAGATTCAAATGCCCCTGGTATTTGGCTACTTCAGGAAGTTATAAATCAAACGCACTGAGGCACCAAGACAATAGCCCTAGGACCTGACGTGATAATGGCCCAAAAATGTCCCAATATATGAATGTTTTGCTCCAGTCTCCTGTACCTGGAGATGGCAGTTGCTTATGTGACGGGGCAGAGTGAAACCCGTCCAGGAGAGTGTATAAAGATGGAGGTCAAAGGGAATAGGGTTATCTGGCCTAGGGGCCGTCAGGAATCCTGCTCTCAAATTGTGCCGTTCCATTGCATCAGAGCACACGTGTGACGTCTGCTCATAAACTGTGGAGCTTTTAATTGGACTTCTCTGCAATAAATCTAGTCCAGCGCCTTTGTGCTCAACGGCTGCGTGGTCGTATTGATTCATTCGATCGTGAAGGGGCGTCTTGGCTAATTGCACAGACTGGGGCAGCCCACACATGGGGGAGCTTACGCAGGCAGCCACCAATTAACAACCCATCAGCCTCATCTGTCCATCTGATTAACGACTGACAACAGGGAAAAGCTTTGACAGCGAAGCCTAGCCGGCCACTCAGATCACGCTCAAGGTTTTCAAAACCAGTGGGTTCCCAGATGAAACATACGCGACCTGAACTTTACCAGTATTTCCTCTTGTTTCTTAAAAACCAGCAGAGCATCTCCAGGTTATTTCCTATCTAGAAATTACATGACTTCACCCACATGCTAAAATGAGCTCCAAGGAATTTTTCTATACTCCCTCTTTGTGGACATTGGTGTAATGGGACAGCTCTTACCTTCTTACTTCCCCTCTGTTGGTTACCTTCAGTCACAGCACAGCTAATGTTTAGATTGTAGCATCTTCTCAGGTCTCCTCCGAGCCAGCTAGTAGCTTAAAAATACCCCAAACACACCCATTTCCCCCCATTCTTGTTTGCAATGCTGACTTCCTCCACTACAAATTTTCTCTCTTCCTGTAATCCTCCCAGTTCTTTCGTTTTGTCTCCCTCAGACTTGGAACCCCAGTTCATTTTGCTACCTGCCTTCGACTCTCTCCCACCCCTCTGATGTAGGATGGTTCAGATTTCTTTAAAAAGATCTGATATCACTCTCCATCTGGCTTCCCCCATCTACACTGCATTGAGACAGAGCTCTCTTCCAGACCAAATCACAGCACCTTTACTCCATCCACCTCATCCCAAACTTCTCAAAACCTTGACGCTGTTGATAACTAAATCCTCTTCTCCTGTCAGATTGCAGTTTTAGTGACATTTGTCTCCATACAGATACACGCCAAGTTTAAGCCAGGGCTACCCAAACTTTGTCCAACTTGGAACAACATCGTCAACTTGTAGGAAAACTGAGGGATGAATTCAAGTTGCGTAAAAGGAGCATTTTGCCACCACCGTCATTTTTAGAGGTTCAACTCTGAGACGACATGTCCCAGCATGCAATGTTTCACCTTGCCAACCTTCAGAGCATCTGACAGAGTGGAATTTTCTCCCACAAAAGCTCACACAATAAATAAATGTGTTAATCTTTAAAAGTGCCGCAGGACACCTTGCTTGTTTCGCTGACCTAGACTAACACGGCTCCCCCTTTGGAACTTGCCAAGCTTTGCTGACCTAGACTAACACGGCTCCCCCTTTGGAACTTGCCAAGCTGTGAGCTACACTTTGCCCCTCCCAATAAAAATTGTAGGCTGGGGCTTTTCCACTGGCGGTTGTGGAAAGGTAACTGGTTCCTTTTCTTGAACCGTCCATCTAAGTCCCAAGTGTTCAGTGTATTTTCTTAGTATTTTTCCTTTTTCACTCAATGACACTGAGGAGACTGAGGGACTACTTTGAAAACTAGCTTTTAGCAAATTTTTGATAAAAACAGGTTAAATTCTTTCTAAGAAAATGTGTTCCAGTTAAACTGTTTTTTTAACCAGATACTAGTATTTTGCCATATTTACTACTGATTTTGGTAATTAATGACTCATTCTTTAGCAGATCACTTTTCCGATCAACATTTCTGAGCCATACAAAAGAAACACAGCTCACAAGAGTTGGAATCTGTTACATGCATCATCAACAGAATTGCCAAGTAAATTCCAGCTCTGCAATCTTTATGAATTGTGATGATGCAAAGCTAAAAAGAGCCCAGCTTGACTTTCAGATCCTGAGGGAGGCTGCAGCCCTGGTACTTATAAAACCCATCTTTTTATTTGACAACTGGGTATATTTTAATCTGGAGTCAATGAATTCATATACCAGCCACACTAATTTCAAAAATAAAGGAAATTAGTAACTGCAAAGTTTTGCCAGCCTGCCACTGGCTCAAGAGCTTGACTTAATTCCCTTACCTTCTTCCATCTCCCCAGCAGCTCAGTCCTTCAGCTGAAGAGAAGACATAGTTGGTTCATAATTTTTATATAATTTTTAGGCTTTCCCCCATCCCTAAATGATGGGTACAACTCCACATGAGCAATCATAGAATCCCAACTCTCCTGCCAAGAGTGACATTTTAAATCTTCACATCGATTCACAGACATTTAAGGCTAAAAAGGACAATTGGATAACTTTGGAGTCAGCAATCCCCGGCATGTGTGTTAATTCAGTGTGGCACATGGCACCCTCTGTGGCACTAGCAAAATTGCTGTTCCTGCTGCCGAGAGAAGCTGCTCCAGTGGCTTCTTTCGGTGGCAAGGGGCACTACAGACACGGCAGCTGATGAATTCTCAGGTGGCCACCCCTCCGCCCCTTTTTTTGTGCAGAGGGGGTTGTGGCACCTGCTGAGGCTCAGGGAGGACAGGCCCGAATGGGGCCTCCAGTGTAAGAAAGGCAAAATAATTTCATCCCATTACTACAGCATTGAGCCAAATAACTTGTGCTGGACTAAGATACCCTTCAGCCATATACAAGTTGCTGAGCTATTTTCAAGATATACAGTCAGGAGCTTAGAGCTAAAATTTAAGATGTGTAAAAAAAGATTACAGGCCTAACAGAAATTATTTTTAAATAGTCAAAATAAGTAACCCGGTGGAAATAATGATGTGAATTAAAACTTTTCCCTACTGTACACAACCCATACAGCGCCATAAGCTAGTATGTGACAGTGAGAAAACTGAAAAGGATTAGAAAGTGAAACTGATTGGACTATTTCTATATGCTGGCTCCCAACCCAGTGCAAACTGAACAGCAAAATTAAAAATTGCACACAGCCCCTGTAAGCTAAATTGTTTAACATTACTGGGGTGGAATTTACCTTTGTATTTTTTGAAAGACTGTTTCCTTGCAACCGGAACCCTGCTAACAGTTTTGTGCTAATTTTTGTCTTTCTATTGTTTCCTAATAAAGCTACTCCAAAGCAGCAGCTGGAATTCCAGTTTTAATGATGCTAGTCTCACTGATTATCCAAATGGAAGAGAAAACCAGGTTTATAAGGCAACTGTATCAATGTATTCACTCTTCTTGGTCTTGAGCGAAGAGATTTTATTTTGTAAACAAGTCTCAGTATTAATTCATGGGCTCAGAAACAAGAGTTGAACCACAATTCCAGAGATTCGTTTTCAGAGCAGCCAGTGTTTTTACAGGCAATTGGATGACTTTGCCTATTTAAGCAAATTTAGGAGAATCATGTACAGTTGAACAGTTAATGCAATTTCAAGGATTAAATCAAAAGCTTAATTGCAACATAATTTGGAGAAAACAAGTAACATTAATATCTATTTTGCTTCACTACACATCCTGCTAAGGGGAAGATTTATCCCAAAAGTGAAACAAATTTATTACGTCTCCATCCCACCTGCCATAATGCAGGACTGGTCAGCATCACTTTTTACTTTTGCTAACAGCCAAACTAAAAGTAATTTAAAAAAAATCAAGCCATAAAGATTCCTAATAGAATCTCATCCTCTATTTTTTAATATAAATATTGTGGATCGCTCTAAGTCTTGCCTCACTCCCACTGCAGGACATATTACATGCTGCCTCACTAACAGCTGCTACAGAGGCAAGAGCAAGAATCTTCCCCCATTTAGAATTATCCCCGAGAATGTCCCATGACCGAGGGCCAGGCCGTTCTCTTCCTAACCACCCGGTTTAACTGTTTTGCTATAAGACTAATTAAAAAAAAAAAAAAAAAAAAGGGTAATTTAATTTTAAAAAGTCTTTTAATATCCATGGCTTAAGAGCAACAGTAGCTCTCGTGCACAGAAAGTAGCCATGATTACATTAGTTCACCAACTCTTGGGGTGGCCTGCAGCTTATTAAGAGTACCCCAGCCCAGAGTGTACCAGTTTCAATCCAGTGCATGTAAAACCCCCCCAGTTTTAAACCCACCCTCGTTGAACAAGAAACCAGAGAGCAAATGGGAAGGGTATGAATGACCTGCCCCTGCAGAGTGTGAAGTCAGTTCCTACAAAAAGATCCGAAGCATGTGACTGCCACGTTTTACAGCCTGGCAGCAATCACGTAGCGTACGCACGACTTGTGTGTGGACAGTGAGGTTCCTGTTGCAACCGATTCACCTCTATACAGGTGTGTGCGCGAGACTGCAGCCAAGTTATCCAGTTAGCTTCGTTCCCTGCTCAGCAATTGGTCTTCCTCTTTACAACTGGAGAGGAAGTCTCTCTTGACGGCATGTAACAATGCATGTTCCCCTTCCCCTCACAGCATGATTTTTATTGCCAACCATCTCAGATCTGCCAGTTCCATCATCTTCGCTAGTCCCACTGATGTGAGGGAGGGTCTCCTCCTCAGTCGAGTTGGTGGGCAGAGTGCTTTCTCTCACGCACTCCTGGCCAGCTCCCTGCCTCAGCCCTTCTAAGAGATGTTGGTTGGTTTCCTGCAATCCCGGGAGGATGGAGGTAAGCCCTTTCCATGTCCCATTCCTTGCAATGACAGGGGATACAGAGCTCCATCCCTCACCTCCACCCCATGAATTGGAGGGTCTGCAGATGTTGGGAGTAAGGCTAGCCCCCAATGCTGCTGACAGGGGACTCTCTTTCTCGGTTCCATGGAGTTGGAAATAGCACCTACCAATGATGTTTAGAGTGAGGACTAGCCTTCTAGAAATGGCGTTGTGTGTGTGTGGTGGGATGTTAGTCCCCTTATTAGCCCCAGGAGGTATGGTTACTCCTCAGTAATGTTATGGGGGGGCAGCCCCATGGGGTAGGACTTCACATCCCCATGATATCAGACCCCCCTCCCTAGCGATTATGGGTGGGAGTTTTCCCTCCTCCCCCCATCAGTCCCACTGCAGAGTGGGGTTAGTCCTCCTTGGTCTCAGGGGAGTTTGGGGGATACACCCTCAGGTTGGTGAATCAGTTCCAGTCCCCTTCCCCCCTATGAGTCTGAGCTACCCCCTCGCTGTAGCCGCTGGGCCATACTGATCAGGGAGCGGAGCTGCACCAGCTTGAGTGGCCCCACTTGGCGGGGGTCCTGGCTCTCTAGCCAACGCAGAGCCGTCTCCAAGCCCTTGATAGCTTCCCGGGCTGTGGGCAGCGGGGGGTCCCCCCCCTCCTCCACTTCACTGCCACCCCCACCTCCTCCACCCACCCCTGCTGCCCCCTCATCCTCCTCCTCTTCCTCTTCCCCCCCCGTGCAGCCTCCAGGTCCCTCATCCCCATCCTCTTCATCATCCTCCACCTCTGTCCCTGGTGCCGCATCATCCAGGTGCAGCCAATCGGCCACCTCCTCAGGCGCCAAGCGTTTGTAGGCCAGGGCAGCCAGGTGGGTGAGGTCACTGAAGACCTTGCTGTCCCCTCCACCCCCATCCCTGCCCAGGGGTTCCCCTGGCTCCTCCTCCCCAGGCTGCGGCTCAAAGGCAGCTCGCAGCCCCAGCAGCCAGCACTTCTCGATGGAGCCAGCAGGGATGAGGTCCCAGGAGAGGCCAGCCAGGTAGAGCATGTCCTTGAGCAAGAAGGAATGCACAAAGTCCAGGGGACCACTTCCACCCCCAGGCGAACCGGGTCCCCCAGCCGGGCCCCCTGCCCCGCTGGCCACGCAGGAGACAGCCAGTCGCAGCAGCTCCCGCTTGTAGAGCAGCTTGAAGGCAGACACCACGCCTTGTTCCAGCGGAGCTGGGATACGGCCTCCCCCTCCAGCCAGGCTGCCCCCTGCCGCGGCTTTGGAGAGGAAGAGGGCTCGGATGGAGCCATCGGGGGTCTGCAGCTGGGGTGGTTCCTCCGGGCCAGCTCCAGAGGGTGGCGGGTGGCTGCTTAGAAGTAGCACCGCCTTCTGCTGGAGGCAGCTGCGGCGCAGGTAGCGCTTGACGCCTGGCACGAAGTCCTCAAAGAACCAGGCCCGGAGAAGGGCAGGCCCGAGCCGGGCCTCAGGGCTGTAGCGGTAGCAGGCCGGGAACTTGTCCTGGTTGTGGTGCCGCAGGCTGGGCGGGTCCGGGAGCCCCCCGACCACCAGCGGTTTCAGCTTGTGGGAGCCAGTCAGGTTAGCAGCCAGCAGCACGGTGACACAATCCTTGGTGGCCGGCCTCCGTCGAGGGGCAGCCGGTGCCCGAGGCCCCCCGCCCTGGCCTGGCAGCAGCTTCCAATAGAGGCCGGTGACGTTGGCATTGTAGATCTGCTCATCCCCGTAGCCACCTCCGTCGCACAAGGGCGCTGGGGCAGGTGGCAGTGGGGTGGGCTCCGGCTCGCCCCCTTCTCCGTAGATGCGCTGGCTGGAGATGCCGTGCCGCTTCTGCCAGCGCCAGAACCAGCCGTGGCTGGCCTTGAAGGTGCACTCGGGGCCGTAGATCTGGCGGGCGAAGGCCTCGGCCTGGGCCTGGATGAGCGGCCCCGAGAGCGGCACGCCGTGCTGCCGCAGCGCCAGGAACCACGTGTAGACCGCGCGGTCGATCTCCTCCTCGTTGGCCAGGCGCATCTTCTTGCGCTGCGTGCCCACCTCGCCGCCCAGCTGGTCCAGGAACCAGCGCAGCTTGGGCTCGTCCTTGAGCCAGCCGCGCAGCGTGCCGCCCGGCACCCCGAAGGCGCGGCACACCGACGCCTGCCGCTCGCCCTTCTTCACGCGCTCGATAGCCTGCAGCTTGTCCTTGATGGAGTAGGCGCGGCGCAGCGCCATGCCCGCCAGCCCCGCGCCGCGCCGCCCGCGCCCCGCGCCGCCGGGCCCCGGCTCCGGTCCCGGCCCGCTGCTGCCCGGCCCGGCCTCCATGGGCGCGCTATAGCCGGGGCGCCTTTGTCTCCGCTCCCGGCGCAGGGCGGGGCGGCGCGCATGCGCCATCGCTGCCTTTCTCCCCCCCGCCGGGTGGAACGGCCCAGCCGCCCCTTCCCGTTGGGCTCTTCCAGGCTGGGCCGTTCCATCCTCGCGGGGGAGCGGCAGGGGCGAATCGCACGTTTCCTCTCCCACCGTTGCGCTCTGGCCCTCCGCCGGCCTCTGTCTCTCCCCTTCTTCCCCCACAGAGCCGGGCCTCATCCACGCCGCTCAGCGCGGGGCCCGCCTAACGGCGCCGGCTACCCCCCCCCCACGGTTGGTCGGCGCTGCCCCCCAGAAACCCCCGCGCGGCCCGCGCCGCTTCCTTTCCACGGACGGAGGCCGAGCGGAGCGGCTCGTCTGTTGCGCGTGAGTCGCGGGCCCTACGGCGGCCGGCGCGGCCTGGGGTCTCCGTTCGGCGGCACGGAGCCTTCCCCTCGGCGGCGGCGGCGGGGGGGAACAGGGTCACGTGTCTCACCGCCTGGCCCTGTCCCCCCTGCTCCATGTATCCGGGGCGCCCCGGGTTGGATCCGGGGGGCCCCCTAGGGGTGGGGGCGCTGGCTGCGGGGGCGGTGGGGGGGCGCTGTGAGCGAGGCCCGGGGGTAAGTGGCTGGTGACGTCGGTCCTCCCCCCAGGCAGGAAACCCCGCTGCATCCCCTGATGCCAGGCCCGCCTTGAGGAAGAGCCTGGTCCAGGGAGGGGCTGATCTCTGGGCTCGGGAGCAGCTCGGGCTGCCGGGGTGGCTGCTCCTGCAGTGCAGCCGTGTGCCTGTCATCCCTCATTGATCCTCTTCAGAGTCGTTGGAGGGACACGTGCTCCGCGCATTGCACAGATCAGGGGCTCCTCATGTTCTCCGTCCCTGCCACGTGCTCCTTGTGTTTAACCCTCTGTCATGGAGTCGTGGCAACTCTGCGGCCCTGCAGACGGACTGTTCTCGCTTTGTTGATCTGTAGACAAATTATGGATGTGGTTAAACTGTAGGTTCTGCCGTCTAAATGCAGGGAGCTGTGCGTGTCCCCGTACCCCTTCTGGCTCTGTTTTTCACCACAATCAATCAATTGATGCCTAGAACATTCCCTGAGATTTTGGAGTTGATGGGATGCAACATTCAAATGTCTGTCCTGTTACAGACAGGCTGAGAAATAGCATTGAGTTGAGCATGAGGCCTTGCTTGGCTTGGCCAGATATTTCTTATTAGCTTCTTTGGTTATGCACCCTCTGCTTCCTTGCTCACTTGTCCTTTCCTTTTCAGCTACATATTATTCTGCCTGGCTTTCCTCCTCTTCTTTACAGGTATACTTTTCTCCTCTCCCCTGCTCACTATTCTGTTCATTCTCAGGTACTAGTTGATATCTTTTCCTTATTAACTTGTTTCTTATTCTTTTCCGACTCTGACTTTCTGCAGCACTGCACACTTCTCTGGAGGAGCAAATGGAGCCTTTCTTTCCCTGTGACAGGTATCTCCATGCTTGCTTTTCTGCACCTTCTACCTGGGTACCTTTAGATGCTGCTCAGTGGTTATATCACCTGGTCCAAGATGCCAAGGCATGGTAATTGCGAGGTCCCAACTGTCATTTTGTGGGCTGAATAGGAATCCTTTTGCTCAGTTGTGTCTTGAAGCAGCAGAAAGGGTAGATCTCCTTCCAACTCTACAATCTCCTCATAAAAAGTACTGCAGGTACCTGGATTGCTATTTCATAAACAGAATCAAATGCTTAACTAAAACTGTTGTTGCTTATGTGCACATAATTGAACTAATTGCCAAATTTTGGGCTGGGAGCAAAAAACTAGAACCCTAATCACAGTACCTTCTCTGGTGCATGAAGGTTATCAATGAGAACATGGCTGGCATATCCCACTTGGCCATTTTTGTGGGAAGGGGAGGGGTCAGGAATAGAAGAGAACAGGCCAGCATTGGTGGATCCCATACTTCCTGTCTTCACTACTTAATTCTAACAGGAAATGGGTTTAAAAATCTCAAATACTGTTTCCAATCTGTTTTTTCACTTGTAATTGATATTTATTGTCCTGGCTGTTGCTGGGATTAATCTTCAATAGATTATGTGGATGTGACCAGCGAGATATGGCCTGAGTACTTGGTATGTTAATCCCATCTGGCTTTGTCTAGAATGCCAAGCAGTATAAACAGATCTTCATCTAAAATGATGACATGTAGCTGTGGAGAGCTACAAAAAAGTATTGTGGAACAGATGCAGTGGGAGTCACCTCATCATAAAGTTGCATTTTTGATAGAATAGGTATGACAGTTTTCATGTTAGATGGCAATGAAACTATTTGGGACTTGTCTTCCGTTTCGTTATTGAGGGCTCCACTCTAGGTAGTTACAGTGAACTCGTTGGTAATCTTGCACTGTTTAAAGTTGTGGACTTGGAAAAGCAGCTGATATTTCTCTATAGAAACCATAACTGCTGTGGAATGCAACGCATAGCTGCTGTATTCTCTACATAAAAAATTCTATAAATGTAAAGGGATAATACACTTTAAAAGATTAAGCCCCAAACTTATTTTAGGTTTTATGTAACAGTGGTATAAATGTTTTCATCCCATATTTTTAAATACAGCATTGGAAATTCAACATGACAGCCTTTAATTTGTGTTACCCAAGAAATGATGAGAAACTGAAAATGAAGCTGACCAAACTATACGTTTTCTATTAACTGCAGAACTGAGTGTGTTTAATTGGTGGTTAGTGTTACTTGTATGTTGGTTATGGGAAGTTTTCACTGCACTGTCCTGTGTAACTTTACATTGTGTAAGAGAGATTGATAATTATGTATTGATCTACACAAATAATGACATTGCCTTTTTGAAGTACTGATCCTTACAAAATAGCTGGTATGCTCTGTACCAACATCTGATTTGCTGCCTGTTGTGTTTCAATGGCATGAATAAGACAAAGACAAGTAAGTATCCAACATGAGCAGCAAGTGCGCATGTTATTACACTTGTCTAGTCTGTACACATTTATATAATCAGACACTTATATATATAATGCTAGTCGTTTCTAGAATAGTTATGATGAATAAAATGTGTGAGGAATGAATAACAGTACTCAATTTAAGGTGATCATACTCTGCATTTAAGTACAGAGTAGTGTTCTTCACATCTCTGATTTCTATTATTAATGTGTCCAGTTTCCATTTCTGTTTTTTCTGTTTGAGATTATCCATAAACCACAGTACATTCTTTTTTAGTGGTAAGGCTTCATGCTCAGGAAAGTTAAATGAATAGCCCTGGGAAGAGTTGTTACAAAGCACGTACCAGTACTGTTCCCAGTTGCCTTGGCTACTCAAGGTTACCTCCACCATCTAACAGATATTAGGGCAGTAATGGTTTTGTCTACATGAGGATTCTTGCTTGTTAAAGTAGACATGGTATTTTTGTTGGAACGGTTTCATATGCAATTACCTGGTTTATATGCATAATTGTGCAATTTACATTAGCATATGTACACTTAAATTATTTGAAAATCTCATTTTAAATTGCCATAAAGGAGTTAGATTTAACACTCTGTTGAGATAAAAGGGGGCTGACCATGTCTCAGAGCTGCTTCAGGACGTTTCTAGACTTTTAACTGGCTGCGCTGAGTTCCCGTTTGAAAGATTTTTCTTAGCAGTAGTATTTGAATTTTTTTTTTTTTTTTTTAAGTTTGGTTTCTGCTAAATCAGTCATGTCCTGAGGGGCTGATAAATGCCTACAATAGGCTTCATGTGGCCCACAGGATAGGAGTTTGACAGAGTTAACTTTCCATGAAATTGTATGAATGGAAAGGCCCCAAGAGGTCACCTATCCCAGTCACCTCACTTATGTCAGGACTAAGGCCTTATCTACACTGAAAAAACTGCATCGATCTCCATGGATTGACACAGCGGGATCAATTGAGCGGGCAGTGTAGACCTGCTCAATCAATCCCCGAAGTGCTCTCTAGTCAACTCAATAACTCTACCCCTCCAAGTGTTGTAAGGCTAAGTTGACCAGAGTGCACTTCAAGTCAACACAGCCAAGTGAAGACGGTGTGGTAAGTAGGAATAACTAAGATGCGTATCTCCTGCCAACTTAGCCCTGTAGTATAGACCTGGCCTAAGTTTTTTATCTAGACCATCCCTGACCGGTGAGAATCTAACCTGCTTAAAAATCTCCAATGATGCAGATTCCACAGTCTATAGACAGTTTTGTCCAGTGCTTAGCTACGGTGCCCTTGCTGTAATTTAAGTCTATTGCTTCTTGTCGTATCTTCAGAGGTTAAAGAGAACAATTTTTCTCCCTCCTCCTTGAACCACCTTTTATGTAATTGAAAGCTGTTGTCCCCTCTGTCTTGTCTTCTCCAGACTAAACAAGCCCAGGTTTTTCAGTCTTCCCTCATAGGTCATGTTTTCTAGATCTTTAATCATTTCTGCTGCTTTTCTCTGGGTTTTCTCCAGTTTACCCCCATGTGGTGGCCAGAACTGGATGCAATACTCCATTTGAGGCATAAACATCAAAATAGGTATTTTTTCTGTCTCAAAACCATTCTTCACCAAAAATGAGACCCCTTAAGTTCTTAAGGCGGGTAGACTTCTTCCAGAAATCGTTTGTGTGTAATCTTTCAACAGGCTTCTGTTACAGGCTTGTCCTGTTTTAAAACAAAGCAACAACTTTGAATTAACTGCCAGTTAACTAGCTTGAGTTAGCTAACATACCTATTCTGGATACTCCACAAACATTTGTAGTTTACCCAAGGTTGATCCCAGTCAAGTACAGAGGTAATAACTCCAGTGTAACTATACCTCATCTGTGTATTTTTAGTGCCGTCTAGTTTAAAACCAATACAGTTGGGTTTTGGATAGGCCTTTAATTTACATACATAGCTCCATTTAGTTCTGCGCTCTCTAGCATTACGCAGCTGCAGTCTCAGGAACCAAACTGTTGTTAATTTTTTGGAAAAAGCTAATATTTTATATAGGTGTTATCTTCCCTGCTATATGACTCGTTTAACTGTGCTGTGACTGGTTTGTGCATCCATAGAAATAACTCTCGCTTTTCTTAACTTTATTTCTTAATGCTGTCATAGGAACTAAAAAAGTAAGTACTCACTAGTCAGTATTTTGTCGCTGCTACTTTTTTCCAAGAAACTCGCTGGATGGCCTGCATTGGTGCTAGGATTTTGTTCACCTCATTCATAATCAGGTCGCTGTCAGTAAAGTTTTCTGTTAAAAGTGACTGTGCCTACAGGAGTTTACCTTTCACCAGTACAACAGTACATTTCGGTTTCAGTTTCTTCGGACACATAGTAACAGTATCCTAAATACCCTTATTAAACACATAATGTACATGAGCCACCATATAGGAACATCACAATGACTGCTACTTCACTGGTTAAATAAAGGGGCCATCTGAGGAGGTGCAAGAAACTCACTAATTATGGTAAAATGAAAGACTACATAATCCAGTTTGTCTGCGATGCAGTTGTTGCGGTCTTAGGTCAGATTTCAAATATAGTAATGCAGACTATGTTAAACATATAATTTGCAAAACAAGCAAGGAGTCCTGTTGCACTTTTAAAGACTAAAAAATTTATTTATCGCATGAGCTTTCATTTTCGTGGAAGAAAATCTCATTTCGTCAGACGCTTTTTTCCCCACAAAAGCTCATGCGATTAATAAATTTGTTAGGCTTCAAAAGTACCTCCAGACTCCTTGTTTGTTTTGCTGCACTAGACTAACATGGCTCCCCCTTTGGAACATATAATGAATGTGCAAAATATCTCCTCAAAGGAAATGCATCTTCTCCCCTCTTCTCTGAAGTAGCTTAGAATTGTGATTAGAATCTCATTTATAGAGGCTGAACAAATCACTTGCCTGCTACAGATTCATCTGGTAGAGTCAGACCTGATTTTTTAACTGGCAGGTTAGATCTGTTCACTTCCAGCCTGTAGGTTATTCTTGGTATGATTTGAGAGAACCCAACCCAATGAGCTACCACTTCCATTGTTCTGGTACACCTTGTGCAATCACAATACACAAAGCACCCAGTTCCATGTCCTCATTGAGCTATTGTAGTAAATGCATTAAAAGCTCCATTTTATAGCCCTAATGTGCTCTCTATCTTAGTCATCTGCTGATCTAAGTGCACTTTCCCTGCACTTCTGCATTTTCTATGTTTATGATGGTCAAAGAACGAAGTCAGTGGTCTTCAACCTGGGCGATAATGCCCACAAGTGGGCGTCTTGTGATTTTTGGTGGGTGCTACAAAAATGAAGGAAGGAGATAATGGCCATGCTTATCCGGCTGTAATTTATTAAATGTTTGTATGAATAATGAATACATTTTGTTTGCATGAATTTGTTTGATATCTTATTTTAAATATGAGTTTGAAATTTAAATAAATTGAAAATGATGGTTAATGATTAACAGTACGACAAGCAACAATTAATTTAATGACAGTGGCAATTTATAAAAAGTAACAATTTATGTAGGTGGGCGGTAAACTTACTGCAAATGTGAAAATATTGAAAAACTGGGCACTGATCCAAAAAGGGTTGAAGACCACTGAACTAGGTGAACAGTATAATAAAATTATACAGCTCTTGTAAGAGTGTCGTTTCGTTTTGAATGACACTTGTATTAACCAGTCACTAAATATGAAAACTTCTAATAACTCTAGTCTTTCATCAGTCTTACTCTTTTTCAGTATCATCATCTCCTGCCCTTCTCCGCCTAGTGCTCGATAATGAAAATTCAGGATGTTTTTCTTTCTCTGTGGTGGATGTTGCATCTTTTCTGTAGATACACTAGAAGGAAGCTTCTGTGCAAAAATAAAATGTCCCTCAGTATAAATGATCAAACACCCCATTCCCTTTAAAAGTTTTCTTGTAGTAGGTACTGTTATTCAACATTTGCCCTGTGGGTACAAGGGTTAATATATAAAATATTTCTTAAGTCAGAAATTTGACACCGTGTGGGGCTATCATGCTTTTATAATGCAAGCATCATGCAATGTGGTCATCTGTATTCTGTCTAAAGTATTTTGTGCGTCTGAGTAAACTGTTAATCATTTTAATGTACCTTGCATGTGTTCTGACTTTATGACCTATAATGTGATGTCATTATTGTCTGCTTGGTCACAATGCCAAGGAATCTGTGACATGGCTTATCCTGATGGCCAGATCATAGAGTTGCTGCCTTATCACCACATTGCCACCGGTCTTATGGGGCCCTTTGTCTCTGAAAGTAATAAGTAGGATTAATTCTCTCTCTTTGAAACTGGTGGCCCACTTTTAGCTGTCTGTAGTAAGAAGTGTTTTATTAATATGTGTATGGTAAAGCATCCAGTTAAGCTAACTTTTTTTAAATGGCCTTTACTTTCAGGGTTTCGCTTCTTGATTCTTTAATCAAGAGAAATATTTTTTAGATAGTTTCAATTGGGTAAAAGTTGTTGAGTGTCTTCTACATCTAATGAAGAGTATCACTGTTTATTTGTAAAGCAAAATAAAGGGTTTCCCCTTACAAGTTGTGATATTAATACTGTGCTTAGGTTATAGAAGTTTTTAAAATATCTTAAAATGTAAAAATTCCCAAAATAATAATAAGCATAAGTACAAGTTTAAAAAGGCAAAGGCATTTGTATTTGAAAATACTTCTCTCCTTTACTTGATTGCCAAGTCCTGAGCTAGAATTCTGATTTTCTTTTCCAACTGTTGGTATTGCCATCTGCACCTAATCGATTGTTGGAAAATGTTCAGCTTTGGCTGTTTCTGATTCACTCCCCTATCAAAGAGTGAAATAGAACCTTGAAACTGAGAATGGCAGGTAAGTAAAGAGAGAACTGTCTTTTCTGCTTCCGAATTTTAAATTGGATTTGCGCTTAATTCAACACACTTGCATCTTGAAACTGGTAGCTAACCACTAGGTGGGTTTCTGAGCACTGCTGTCAATCTTACAGTTAGGAAAATCTTTCCAATATCATGTTGGATAATGTTGATATTCTGAAAGCTACGTTTGACTAAATAGTGGATTATAAACAGTATTTAAAGCACAAGATTCCACACACCAAACAAATGCAGCATGTATTCCATTTCTTTTATGCAGGATACTTCATCTGATTTAAATATGAAACAATAGCATTTAACAAAGTCTCACATAAAGTTATAGGTAGATCTTTCTAAAACTGCTTTGTTTTTTAAAACAAGCTTGTCACATACAATGGAGGTTAATATATATGAACCCTGTCACACCCTCTTATATTTATATTTGGGAATAGTTGGTTTTTAACTTCACAAGTAGGGAATCTTCTTTTAAAACAAAACAAATGAGTCCTGTGGCACTTAAAGACTAACACATTGCATGAGCTTTCATGGGCACAATCCTATTTCTTCAGATATATGAAATGGAAAATATAGCATGTTAGCTGCAAATATGTATATACAGTGAAGGATGGGTCACAATGTTAATTTAAACAGATCCAGATCAATCCCTCTGGAGCTGTTGAATTGACCTTGTGACCCACCATTTCCTGTACCTTGACGAGTTCCAAAGGGGGAGCCGTGTTAGTCTAGTTCAGCAAAACAAACAAGGAATCTTGTGGCACTTTTTTTAAAGACTAATAGATTTATGCGATAAATACATTTGTTTGTCTTTAAAAGCGCCTCAAGACTCCTTCTCACTGAAGTTTAAGAAAAATGAAATGCAAATTAAATGCCAGAAGTACCATTAATATTATGACTGAATGGTATGTTTTTAATATCATTTTTGTTGTGCTAAAGAAATGGCTAAAATCTGTGTGCTATTGCTGTATTTAGTTGTGTTGCAACTACATTATTGTGCTTATCTTTTAATGCTGCCGCTCTGGAAGATGAGGACAAGAAAGCTCCCGTATCCATCAGAAAAGGTCTGGTTGGACAAGCCCAAGTATGATGAAGCAGAGAGGCTCTATTATGAAAGAGAAGCCACCCTGGCAGCCTCCGCTGCTGAAAAGAGCCCGGGGACAGAGACGGTGAACAGTGTTTGTCATGAGGATCCTGTCGAGGGCGACTTGAAAGACATGAAAAGAGTGAGGAATGGGAAGAAGCAAAAGAAAAGGAAGCGTTCTCCAAAAAACAAGAGTTTGGTTTCCAAGGTGGATTTCGTCCTGACTGGTTTATTAGCTGATCGTGTGTGGTTTGACAAGCCTTTCTTCGATCATGCTGAAAATGTGTTCAGAAAGAAACTTGCGGATGACCTGACCCAGCCAGCCCGTGAGACTGAGCTGGCTGCTGTAACGTCAGGGGGAGCGTTCTGGTCAGAAGAAGCTGTCCCTGGTGTTCATAGGCCAAGGGAGAACCTACCAGCCTTTTGCTGCACTCATGACAGTCTGATTGCTTGTCACCACATCGTTCAGGATGTTTGGGTCAACAAATTTATCTTTGATGATGCAGAAAAGGGGTTCATTCAAAGGTCTCCGTCTTTTGCCCCTCCACGCTTCCTAGATCTCCCGTCTGTACTATGGAACAGTGACTACGGTGATGTTGGTCAGAGAACTCCAGATGAAGGCTATATAACAGCCCTGTCTACTCCTGCAACCCCTGCTATGCCACGCCTGTCAACAGATGTGGTTCATTCTAATGCCTCTTTCGGTAGCAGTTTGCCCAGTCCTGCACGCCAGACAGTAAATGGAAAACCTCAGATATTGAGTTTGCAGGCATTGATCTCGGAGGTGTGGTGGGAGAAACCTATTTATGATGATGCCGAGAAATGCTTTTATGAGAACATGACTGATGGCCATCCTCCAGGGAAGGTGAGGCCACTAGAGCGTAGCCGACCAGAGGCCTTGAAGAACAGACGAAAGGACAAGAAGGGCTGTGGTCCTGGGAAGCGACTGAGTGTCCAACATGTCGAATTCACCACCAGCCCTTCCCTTCCTAAAGATGTCGAGCCCCCTTCACCTACCTGGTATTTCCTGCACGAGGACAGTGAACCTTTGTGGCTCAGTAAACACTCTTATGACAGTGCTGAATCACGGTACTATGCATCTGAGGCCCTGAAAATGTCACGCAAACAAGAGAATGCAAGGGTTCCCGAGTTCAAGCTATCAGAACCATCTCAGCTTGCTTCTTGTGCTACAAGTGTGCCTGCATCAGAAACTAAGTAGGAAAAGCTTATTCTGGGGTAACACTCAAACTTGGAAAATTGATGGTTCAGGAGTGAGCGGAAAGAATTTGCATATGTAGAAGACAGGCTCCTTCTGGGTCTGTCGTGCCAAACACAAGCACGCGCTATAGAAATCGCCTGCAAGCACTGAGCCAAAGGTCTTGTTTAACCCAATCAGGCTGCACTTTACCAGTAGGGTTATTGGAGAGTGACCTTGTTAAAGCAGCTCACCCTCCCGATGAGTTAGATTTAACCCTCAAACATTCATGTGAGGTCAGTGGAGTTATTGTCGTTTTATAGATGGAGCCAGAGAAGCGAAACCATTTGCTCACAGTGACAGAGCATGAAGTCAGAAGAGGTGTTAGACTGCTTGATTTGAGAGTTGTGGATCCCAGTCCTGTGCCCAGCTTACACAGAGCCTTTCATCCCAAAGGGCTTTGCCGGTGGAGAGGTGACTTTGTCGTCTAAGCATAGCTATAGGGGCGGCACACACGATTCAGCCCTTCCTCATTCTGAGGTCCATCAGTCGAGTTGGACTGGTATAGCAGTAGCTAGTTTTGGGTCAGACCATTAGACTGGAGCTCTTGTTTGTTCTGCCAGGTGTATTAAAGGTCCCATTGCACTCTTCACAAGAGAAGGAATTTGCTCCACTGCTCTTGATCAAATTTCCCCAGATCTTGCTCTGTGTAGGTTTTCTGCTGGCGTGCCCTTGGGAAATGGATGCTTTTTTGTGCCACTGTATAGATTCAGTTTGCAGAGGAGCTTGGGGAGCCTTCAAGATGAAAGTGCCATTAGATTGTAAAATAGGCCCAAAGTTTCAGTCTGGAGATGGCCGGTGTTTCTTCTGCACAACTGAGGGGAGCTAGTTTTACTAAGCTGATAAACCATTTTGTCTGGAAGTGGGTGTTTAACCTGGGCATGTAAGGAGGGTGAACTAGATTATAACAAATCCAGTGAACAAACACGGGGTCTGGGAGGGGGGAGATGCGTTTTTAAAATACCGCCAATATTGGTAGTTATTGGCCCTGTGATTAGTCAGAGCAGTTTAACTTTTATAAAGGCTGGAAATATTTAAAAGCTGCTTGTCTCAGGTGAGTACAGAGCAGGGTTTTCCCTTGCTGTACATGAGACAATGCGGCTTATAATTGGATTTTACAGGATTGCAGTCTACTTGTTGAACCCAAAACTCTTTTACCCTTTGGAAGCTGTAGCTCTTCAGTGGGCCTGTCCAAAAGCCAGTGCTTTGTAGCCCACCCAAGGCAGTTAGATTAGCAGCAATACTTTTTGCAGAGAATGGGTCATCCTTTCTCCTTCCTTTGAGGAGACATTTGTGATCCCTTGAGTTAGAATAGCATTCTCTGTGGCCAGAGCGCTTAAGAAGAATCCATACCCCACACCTCCCCCCATGGAACGAACCTCATGTCAGTACAAATATACAATGTGTGATTGATACGGTTTGTGTGTGGTAAAGGAGCTACATGGGACCTTGTATACATGGATGATATTTCGGGCAGTCTCTTGCAGGAATGTTGTGCACATTGGGGAAGGGTTACAGAATTTGGAAAAGGTGTATAGTAGGAATCTCTCTTGATGCATTTCAGCTTTTTTGAAGCATTTCATTTTTGGTGTTGAGATGTCTTTAAACTGTCCATACAAAGCATTATTTAGTCATCCCATGCTGAGATCTGGAGATACATTTTTTGGAGCATTTGTAGGGCTTGCAAAGCTCTAAGCTGACTCATGAAGTTAGGTTCCCCACCTTAGGGTATTTGAGTGGCATAAACTTGTCCTAAAATATCTGTAAATGGCCTTTACATTAGTGGATGTTCCTTAGTTGCTGTTTTCCTGCTTATACTTCTAACAGAGCCTTGGCTTCATTGAGATGCTTTTCTTGTCTCTTTACCCCCTCAAGTGACCTTTTGTTCTGTGCTCCTGTATTGAGCCCCTGCTGTCCAATAACTAGATGTCGTCAATGTTAAGTCTCATCCCTTGGAAGTTGCTTGATTGCATTGTCGTGTCAAGTTAGCCCTTTGCCCCGGAATGCATTGTTACCACAGAGAGCAGGGCTTGACAAAATTGGCTACCAGCTAGGCGCCAGCAGTTTTATTTTTGGTTGCCAGAGGGTGCTCATCCACAGCATTTCTGCAGCAGAGCTTGGAGCCAGGGTACAAATCCTGGTCGCCATAGCAACCTGGCACCTGGGTTTTGTCGAACCTTGACGTAGAGTAATTGGTTAACATACTCTCACGGCCATTTTGGAACCTCTGTGCTTTGTAAAACATCCCCACGTTGGTGGAATCTCATGATTTCTGACTAATGTTGCACAATAGGAAGGATCTCTCCCCAACAGTGTAATAGTTTAATTTCTAAATGACTATAGGGTCATCCGAAAACATACTCCTGCAGTTTCGTCTTCCACTCCTCCCAGTGTGGTCTTCTAAAAATCTTTGTGGGCCTTGACTTGGAAGGAGATGCTTGTCCAGAACTCCTTTTGTTTGTCCTGTTATGTACCACTATGGGGTTATCTAGGCGAATTGGGTAACCTGGTTCTGCAGCACAGTCAGTGAAGCATTGTCCAGAGGGTCCAAACTGCACCATCATTAACCACGTAAGACAGTGCGGGTGGAGCGAGCATCCAAAGGTGGGCAGGGCTGAAATCTGTTTGAGAGTGTGCAGTGGAGCCATGTGCTCAATTTGTTCCCCATCGCTGTTTCAATGCTCCTTCCTAAACCCTAATCTACACTCGCCACACTTTTCAGCGACAGTTGATGGGAGATATGCAAGGTATCTCCTGTCGCTTTACTAACTCCCACTTACCTCCCTCTACACGCTGCACTAAGGCGACCCGAAATGCCGTCTGGTCGACTTAGCGCTACTCCACTTACGGGGCTGAACTTACACCGTTGAGCTGTAGATCGATTGAGCGTGTCTCGACAGACCACTCAGTTGAACCCGGAAGAGCGCACTGAAGAGAGCGAATTTGCCACCGCTAATCAGGCATGCCCTTTGATAGTTGTAATGTGGTTTAAACACGATGCTGGGTTACGGACCTTGGTACTGTTTGTAGCTGAGGCTGGCTAGGCATATTAAAAATGTTTCTCAGCAGGAGCCAGAAAGAGCTGCAGTTGTCTGTCCATTTTTAAAAACCACTGTTAATTGAATTCTGTGGGTTTTTAAGTGTCTGGTATTTTGATACCTGTCTTGGTGGACCTGGCATTTACGCAGGGGAAAGGTGAGACTGCAGTATGTACAGCTCCCATTTCATGCAGCGTTGCTAAATGCAGATCAGATCAGGCAGACAGGTGGGTGGGTGATTACAATGCCCTGCTTTCTTAATAGGATCCCATTTACTTAAAGCTTTTCACTAGAAGGGAAGGAAGCTGTGGGGAAGACGGTTACAACACAGTCCTGTGGCAGAGGAAATAAGTGCTGCTGTTAATGAACCCATTACAAGCAAATAACCTTTAGTATTCTTCGTGGTAATATTGTCTCTTTCTGTTTGCAGGAAAATGGCAGCTAATTTCCTTCTGCATGAGAAGATCTGGTTTGATAAATTCAGGTACGACGACGCTGAGAGGCGATACTATGAACAGCTGAATGGGCCAGTTGCCGCACCTTCATGCCAACAGGTAATGCATATCCTCAAGCAGTGAGGAAGTAGGTTTTGCAGTGTGCTAGAGTGAGCTATAGCAGGTGAAAGAATGATCTTTTCCAGCTGTATGTATTTGTTAAGGTCTAGTAGTAATTCTCCTATTATGGAGACCAATTTCTAAGAGATTCTCTCATGGCCTCTCCAATCCTGTTGCCAAATACCCTCTATTTGGTTTTCAAAATGTTTTGTTCTGTGGGCCATAAAGAATCGCTTCATTCCCCTCAAGTGTTCTGCAGGCTACAGTTCGAGAGCAATAGTGTTCGAAATATAGTGGTAGCTAGGAAGTTAATTTGCCCTTGGAGAAGATGAGTCAGCTGTGTGAATGGGGCGAAATAAAAGTGGAGGGAAAACTGGGTGAGCAATTACAGCAATTGGTCTCTTCCTAATTCTTCAGGTTACTTGTGGCCTGCCTGTGGCAGGTGCACAAATAGGGTCTGTGACCTATCAACAAGCAACTGACACCCATTCATCACAAGATCTGAGAGCAAATGCTGAGGTACATGGAAGGATGGAAAGCAGTGCTAGGGACTGACCTGTGTAAGCAACTGTTACGATAACTAGCAGTTCCTTGTTCTTCCAAGGAGCCACTGGAAACACCTGAACAAGCTGCTTTTTGGCCTGACGTCCTGGCGATTGGGCGTGTGACGGTCCTATAGTAATGCTAAGAGAGCACCAGAGAGACTCTGCTCTGTGTTCTCTTGCAGTGTTAGTGGGTCGATGGGGAAAGCCGTCCATGTTACCTGTCTGTAGTAGCGCAGTGATGACACAAGCTGGGGAAGAGCAGAGGAAGCCAGCTACAGTACCATGAAGTTGTCAGCGTGGCTTATTTTCATTCCTGAGGGTGTCTGCACCCCAATCACTAGTTTAAGATGTAGGGTTCAGAAGTGCTATAACCCCTTATCAAAATGTAAAGGACTGTTAACTGCATATATGCATTTAATTCCATTGAAAGCTGCTTGAAACCTTGAAATGGCTGTTTTGCAAGTAAGGCTGGGCTTTCAAACAAAGATGAATGCTTTAGTAGCTTCTAGGCATGTTCTGCTTAATTTCTGCTGGCTGTGCTGCCAAAGCAGTAGCACAAAGCTCTGTACAACATTCATTTGAAGGACAGATGTTCCTCCGTTTTGGGTAAAATTGGAGGTTGTAGGTGAAACGTAAGAGCAGAGTTGTGCTTCAGAATCTGCTCTGCTGTGTGAGGAACTTCCAGCGAAGAAGAAATTTAACTCGCCAGAAGCCCCACTGACTGAAGCTCTTCGCTGTTCGTTGCAGCGCTCCTTTCCTAGTAAGGTTTAGGAGTGCTCTGTAAACTTTTTAGAATTCCAATCAAATTTGGAAGTGCTGTCCTAGTGTGGAATTATTTGTGGTTGATGGGTGCCCCAGGGGAGATGTGTGGATGCTCCACCCGGCGTCCAAAGGGCCGGAGTCCACATCACGGAAACCATTGCTATAATTGGTACCCTTGTTGACAGTAGCAACTGAATGGTCCCAGGATGAGGACCCTCCAGCGCAGGGACTTGGCACATAAAGGTGGGAGAGCGTAGCCACCGCTTAGGTCACACCTATTCTTTGAATAGAAGGTTTCAGTCAGCAAGTCTCTGATGCTTCTCACCGGCATAAAGTTCACACCTAATCTTTTAAGAAAGTTAGCTGCTTAACCAGAGCTTCAGGGATGTACTAATGTAACCCTGACAGCCTGCCCAGGTGGGGGCTCTGCCAGCCTGTCAGAGTAACAGAGTGGGGAGCAGCAAAACATTCATGTCTCAAAACGCTGCAGCTGTCCGGGAGGCCAAGCGCGATGTGAGCAATACTAAGCTGCATCATTGCGCCCCAGACGTCTTGATTTCTAGCTGCTGCTGCTTAAAGGCAGCTTTTCAGTACGCAGTTAACTGTTGCCAAAAAAATCCAGTCTTCCCCTCTGAACTGCCCATAGCAACATCTCATGTCTCATTTTAAAAAATATCTTGGTTCTTTCTGCGCTGTTTGCAGGAGAACGGAGCCAGCACGATCCTACGCGACATTGCCAGAGCCAGGGAGAATATCCAGAAATCGCTGGCCGGAGTGAGTACCCATGCTCTCTCACCAGCTGGCTACCTATCGTCATTTTTAGCTATGGCGCATCTCACAGATCTCCATAGATTGTGTGGCTGCTTATTGTAGGCTAGAGGAGATGGACAAGGTGTGCCGTGCTGTGTACCATCAAACAAGCTCCATTTGGTCAGGAACACCCTGTATTACCAGAAATGCATGCTGTTGAACTGCTTACCGGAGCACACTGGCTTTTAAATTAAAGGCTAATTGTATAGGGGCTAATTGAGTGGTGTCTTGGAGCTATGCATTTCTTGTTTCCTTGTGGAATGTTTATCCCCATGCACCTTAACTAACATGTAACCAAACCATAGCTAAAATAGCCCTCCCGACAGCACTTGTCTGTCCGCAGGGGCTTGTTTGTATACTGGGGTACACTGAACTACCATCTTCTCTTTCCTGTTTGCTTTCGGGGAGGGTATGTGCAAAGAAATGGCATCTTCCCTCTACTGTTTCCAGGGAACTCAGCTTGGCTTCTGGTTTCAACTCTGAACCCTACAATAATAGCGTGGTAACTTCCTCTGCTGAGCTTTTCTTGCTGCTAATCCATAATCAGTCTGTCACAAAGCTGGCTCTTTTGGGGCATGGGAATTTTTCAAAATGGAATTTAAATAATGGGTTAAGTGTTGTGCTGACTTATCAGGGGAGGAAGGATAGCAACCAGGTTCTAATCCACCTGTTTTCTCATCTGTAAAATGGGGATAATAGCTACCACACAGCAAGGTCGTGGGGTCAAATGAATAGTTTGAAAACATGAAGAACACCTCACATGGAAGATGCTAAAAGGGCAAAAATAGAACCATCTGGTGTCTGGGCCTGTTGAGCACTTCCTTCTGCGCAAGAAACCTGGCAATTGACTGTGAATGAAAAAGGTGCCTGTTACAAGATGGTTTGTAACCCGGGTGTGTTGGCTGATGAACAGGAATGAGTGGGGCTGGTTTCCCTTGGGTCCTGTCATTGGGCTTGCTGTGTTTGTATTGCCAAGTCCCGCTCCATGCTTCTGTGCTGGAATAACTGAGATAACTCACAGCAGTAAAACTGCTCAGCGCAGAATGGATCCCTTGGAATTTGATGCGAGGACAGCAGGCTGAAGGGGGAAAAACGAGCAAAAGGTTAGGTTTGCTTTCTAAATTGGTCCTGAAAACTGGTTGTAAGCTTTGGAAGTGAAAGGCGAGAAACAACTGATGTTTGAACAGTCTACTCAGGAAGATGGTGCTGGGAGAAAAGGATTTAGATTGAAGTGCCTGCTTTTCTGGTGATGCTGCAGTTACTAACGGCCTGAGCAAGCTGGGAAATCTGCATTGAAATAACGAGTAAATTTCTAATCTTCCATAATCTGCTTGGATTTTCATCCAGTATAAATCTTTAAATCTAAGATGGAAGACTTGAATAGGGTTTAAATGTTCTGGGGTGTGGAGACTTCAGAGCCTTTCAGACAGGAAAAGAAAGTGCAATGAAGTTCTTCTTCTCTTTCCTGTCCATGCCCCCAACTAGAGCTAGGCCATGGTGAGAGTGGACAGGGAGAGGAGGGGGAATCTCGAATCCAAATTTGCCTGACAAATGGAGCTTGCAATTCTGGTTTGAAGGCAGGTTCTCCATTTGGTGGATGTCCTGTGGTTTCCTGGAGGGCAGCTTCAGCCCGATGAGCATCACGTGTGCTGGACTGGGAGAACAGCTACCACAGAAGGTGTGGAATGAGAGAGCATAGAGGTGTCTAGAGTTGTAACGTAGGAGGTGGAGGAGTCAGGACAAGAGGCTTAGAGCAGCCTCTTCTAGGCAAATAAAGTGCTGTGGCTTCTGTGGCAAAGAAGCCAAATACCTGTTTGCATATTGCCTTTCTCAATTGCTGGGGCTTCCGTGGTCTCAAGTCAAGAGCTGAAATTTCAAAATGCTTGATTCTTGAGCGAGTGGGATTCTAGGCACCTTAAAGTGAATCTCAGGGAGGATTCCCAAAGATGCGTTTTAAGTCTGACAACTGTGCCGTGGAGACTGAGTGTGAAAAACACCCAGGAAACCAAATAGATCTCAGTAAATTATCACACTGGAATTTGCAGTTAACGCTGCTTGAAGTGGGAAAACTCATTGCAGCCGTATTCACGTAGCTGTTAAGGTGGCTTCATAATAACGTAGCAAACCTACAGCCACTGTGTAACCCCCAAGATACCCACGCTGCTCGCCCGGGCACATGGTTTTAATGACCTGTCCCTCCCTTGTTTGTTCTCTCTTGTTGATCTTGCTGTATCTTGGCTTTCTGAGCTCATTGGGGCAGACACTGCATCTTAATTTTTCTCATAAAGCCATGTGCATCTGTAGTGCCACATTCTGGATCAGGGCTAGCGTCCTCCGTGCGGGTGCACAGGTATGTAGTATCAGCTCTTGGCTTCTGCTCTTAGACGTGGGAAGAGAGATGGATCTGAAATGTCAAATTCCCTAACTTCCAGTTGCCAAGTTTCTAAAGCAGGGGTCTCAAAGTCATTTAGCCTTGGAGGCCATTTCTGTCAGCAACTCAGTCTGGCGGGCCCCCCATCAGACCACTCCACTCATCCCCGCTCCCCAAGCCCCCCACCTTTCATTCTGTCCCCCAAGTCCCCTACCTCCCACTTGGCTCATGCCCAGGGCGTCTCACAGGACCATGCTGCTAGCCACGTGCTGCCACAGGCCCGCCTTGCCCCTGGGGCTGAGCAGCCAGGCAGGGGGCAGGGTGAGTGCCATCCAGGTGAGTGCCGTTTGGCTGACCAGGCGCCCTGCCAATGCCAGCTGATTCCGCTCCCCCATTGTGGGCCGCAGCAAAGCACACCGTGGGCTGGAAATAGGAGTTTAGTGGTGGGAAGGAGAGCCGAAGTGTGGGAACTTCCATTTGATAACCTAAAGACAGAGCTAACTGTTCTCTGGCACCAGGTTGAGATGGAGAGAGGGAAGAACTTTATTTTTCCTGCTTGCATTTCATGGCTCTGTTGCAAACAGTAATACTGCAGTTTGACAGTTATCTAGAAATGTATCAATATGGTGCAGTGGACAGAAGCTGAGGTCAAGAGAGATGCTAGAAACATTTATTTGCACATACCTTTCATCCTGCTTTGCCTGGATACATCTGCTTTTATAATCACTCATTTTAGCTCTCCTGTTTGATGCTAACATTGTTTTGTTCTGTACCTTTAGTGTGTGCACACAGAACGGCATTACCGCAGGAATGGGTTGAATCAATAGTGTGCGAAAGCAAAGGACTGCCGATTTTATTTTGTAATGTGACTATGAAGTATATTGGAAGCCCAGAGACTCTTGGAAGCTTGGTGCACTAGTCTTGTAAATGTGGGTGATTGTACACATGTGTTCACACCTGGAGCAGGGACCAGAGATAGCAAGTTTCTTCAAATGTAGCCATCTGTTCTGCAAACCCTGTTTCCCGAAGAGCCAATGGAAGGGGCTTTGTTTGTATGATAGTGGCATCTAGAGACCTGAATGAGATCAGATTCCAGTGGGCTAGACACTGTCCAGATGTATGCTATGATGCAGTCCCAGCCCTGAAAGACGTGGTCAGGACAGAGGCAGTGGTACTTTCTCAGTTTTGCAGGTGGGGAACTGAGGAAGAGAGATAAAGCGACTTGCCCGAGGACACACAGGAAGTCTGACAGAGCTGGGAATTGACCCCAGAGATTCTGTCCAGTGCTGTGACCAAAAACTCATTGTGGTTAAGGTGCTGGACTGGGACTTAAAAGTCCTGGGTTCTTTCCCTTGCTCTCCCACAGACTAAAGCAAGTCACTTAACCTGTCTGCATTCCCCCTCTGTAAAATGGGCTCACTTAATACCCTTTGAGTGGGAGGAGGAATGCATTCAGAAAAGTCTGAGGTAATAGCGCTAAAGGCGACTCTGCACAGCTGGAATAGCGCCTCCCATGGGTGAAAGCCTGGCCTTGGTCTCTTGCAAGAAGTGCAGGATGAGGAAAAACTTCATAGCTAAGCATGACCGAACCGTCCATGTTGTTTCCAGATCACCGTCACCAGCATCTGCTCTGACATAGGAGGAAATGAGGAAGACCTTTTGTGTGTTGATTGCAGGAGGGTTTACCCATAGTTGTCAGGGGCTGGCTGCTGCTGTGTGTGTTCTCTGTGCTGTGCTGGCTCTGGCCGGGTAGTCCAGCTGACTCCAATCAAACAGCCCACTAAATCCACAGACCCAGATTCAGTAGTGAAGGCACTTGGCTAGGATTTTTGCTGACGAAGTACAGTAATAGCACCTAGTGGACTGCAGGGCTAGAAAGACGTATGTCCCTGTGACAGTGGACATGACTCAGTGAATAAAGGGACTGTCTATCGCCCCCAGGCCAGACGAAGACACTCTGAAACTCCCTTTGATAGTTACATGTTGCCTCTCTGACATGGTCAGTCATCGCCCTTTGCTTTGTACGTGTTGGCTTACTCCAAACCTGTCACCCTGTCACTTGACCTTATCTTTGAGGGGTAGTGTGTCCCTGTGTCACCTCTGGGGGGGCGTTTACACCATAAGCTTGTAGCAGGGTGTTCTGGCCCCACCCCTCTGGGCTGTGTTTGCGCACACTGAGTGCTTAGTTCCAAAGGGGTAGCTAGCCACGTGGGATTTTCTCCAGTGAGTGCCTGGGAACGCTTGTGTATTTGCAGTGCCAAGTTCACGTATCGGGTAGGGAATCTGCAAGCAGGGTCTGCTTTGTGACAGGGCAGGGCCTGACTTGACTTCATTCTTGGAAACTGCTTTAGATTATCAAGGCTTGACTTTCTGTTTGGGCATTGGGCCTTATACCAGACCTCGTTTCTCACGCTCCCTTTCTACTATGTCCCTGCCTAGGATTGGATCTGCCTTCTTGGAAGAATGTAGGGGAAAGCTTGCAGGTTGAGTTCAATGACATCTGTAGCATATATGACCAAACATGCTGCTAATTAGATAGTGATCCATTGGGGAAACAGATGCCCTTCCTTCACCCACAGCCCCAAAAATATGAAGGTTCAGCGCCCTGTACTAGGTGAAGAAATTTTGATCACACCTGGGTTGGGATGGGCTCACATAAAATTAATCTACACTTCCGGATTTTAAACTCTCCCAATTTCCTTTCTTCACCACTTGTTGGTGCTCTTTGATCTGCTTTAATGTATGGTTACATAGACAGAATTTTAGACACCTTCCAATTTTCCCATAGTTCATTCCTCTCTCCTCAGTGTTTAATCAGTTATTAGGGTGAGTATGTGACATCCATAAATTAATCCTCTTACTTCCCTGCATCTCAGAATATCCGGCAGCAGAATGCATATAGTGTAACTGCTGTCTCATTCCCCTTTATCACAACTTTCCACTCTTATTTTTACCCAATTTAGTGTGGTCATAACTGTTTGTAAGTGGACAGTTCGGTGTTATATTGAAGACAGGCAGGGTAGGCTGCTGTATTGTATGTATTTAAAAAAAAAAAAAAAAGTCCCTTTGGAACGGTATTGTGTGTGTGTGTAGCTGTGGGAGTAAAACTGAGTGGGTCATTTGTTCTGAGATCCATAGTGCTGTTTTGAAGAGATCTAATTTTCTGTGTATTCTGCATGTCTGCATTTGTATTCTTTTTCCCATGTGTTTTGATTGTGAAGATGCTTGACGCTAGAAAGAAAGTGTTGCACTCTCCCTGCATTTTGCAACAAAGGGACGTTTTCTTCAGTTTGGTAGATTTACCATTTCAAACTCTTAATTACAAAAATATATTCAAGTACAAACGTCAACTGGAAAGGGTCAGATATTTGGGGCCTGTGGGAAAGCTACATGGCTAGATTCTAAATTCCTCACTGCATAATTGGGCAAAACACCCATGGATTGTTTTATTTGCCTGCACCTATGCAATGCGTGGGGCTTCTCCAGGCAGGCTGAGAGCGCTGTCTTGTAAAATTTTATGTGGCGTGTGCTGTGCAGCTCTTAGAACTCTTAATTCAGTGTACTGTTAAAGCTGAGCATTTAATTCTGTTGAAATCAGGAACCAAAAATGAAGGTTCCTTGTAAATATTACGGATAACATGCAATGTGACCAAGTCAGTGATGTTAAGGAACCTTAATCTTTCAATGTACAACTTTTTTTGCATCTGAATTCTCATCCTTAATAGAATTTTAGTTTGTTTTGCACTAGATTTCCTCTTGGCATCTTTTAATCACACATAGGAATAAATGTACTTGATCACGAGTATCAGAAAATCTGCAATGTGCTAATCTTTGTAACGCTGCAAAATGACCACCTGACAGAGCCATGGGCCAACAGAGGGGCTTTTCCAGACCGTCCTGCTGTTGTACTCCAGTGCCCATTTTGCTAGACACGTACACTGAGGGGGCACAGTTCCCATTTTTAAAATGTTTAATATTAAATATAAAACTGTTAATGCAACAACTTTGCAAATGTCAAGAAGTGAATGTTAACTTGCCCAATCACACAGTCCTGTTTAACCTCCTGCCTAGATACCCAGGTTGCAGGTGTAACTTTTTTTAACTGACAACTTCTTGTGGCTGAAGTGTTTAAATTTATAACATTAATGTAGTCTCAATCCAGGTTTTAATTTCCTTGTTTGAGAGGGAAAAAAGGGCTGTTGGAGCAAACTTGCTCCAGCTCAGTAGAGCTGCACTGTTCTATAACTGTTAAATCAGGGGTGAACAAAATTGGCTGACATCTAGGCGCCAGCAATTTTACTTCTGGTTGCCAGAGGGCGCTCCTCCATTACATTTCTGCAGTGGAGCTAGGTGACAGGCTACTAAAACTGGTTGCCATGGGGACCAGAAACATTGATTTGTTAAGGCCTGTGTTAAATGTAGCCATGCTATAAATTAAAAGAATGCAGAGTATGACCCTGTACAATATGAAATGTTTGCAGCTGGCTTTTATGCTACTTAAATTTTGTGATCACAGTTACGTAATTATGAAGTAGTTACAATAAATAATTTTAGAATATTTTGTCCAAAGTCTGAGGGTTCCTCAGTGAGAATTGTAAAGTTGATTAGTGCAAACACATGTGAAACATAAAATAGGTAAGTACTCCTTTTCCTCAGACAATTGAATGTCTTTCCCCTGAAAACTGAGAGGGCTGTCTTGGGACTGAGATGAACATAACTTTAGCTGAAATGTCCAGTGAAATAGTTAGCTATGCTGGTCTTTAAACTGCCATTGTTGCGCTTCAGCTCTTAACCCCGTAACACAAATGGTGCAGTTCACACTTTTCTGAGCTAAACTGACACAACACTGTAGTGTTTTGTATTTGACTCCTGGCTTGGAGGCTCTCCAGGCTCTAAGGGGCAGAAAAATCTTTTTTCTTTTCAAATGGAACTTTAAATGATGAGACGCGCGTCTGGAGTCAGACGTGAATTTTGCAATAAACTCCGCAGCCACCAACTTGCGTGGGATTGTGGTTCAGTTAAAGCTATTTTGCTTTAAGGATAGCTTTGGATGCCACCAATCCTGTGTAGTATCTTTTATGGTATCTGAAGAGTGGGTATGTTACCCAAATTCAACAAAAGGAGTTTGGTGCATTTTGAAATGTTTCAGACCCTGCGTTTGGAATTTTTTTTTTCCAAATTGTGAACAGTCTTCCATGTTCTTAAGAAAAATACTGTATCCTTTTCTTAGCAGGTTTATTCTGTAAGATCTTACGGTACAGTTGTCATTTTTTCTACGGCTAGGGTAGTTTGTATGTTAAATCATTGTCCTTACCTCATCTTTGTTTTCTTGTGCTTGCGACATGGATGATGGACAGGAAAATGGGTTTAAATAATATGAGACTGTTGTCCTTATTCACTCACTTCATTAAACTAGCTGTATTTTGTTCCTGGACCTGATGTTGTAAATAGAGCCCAAAGAGTACAAATTGCTGAGTCTCCATGAGATTTAGCTTTGCAGACCTCCTGGCTTACTGAGTGGGGATGGTGGTGGCCTTGTAAGGCAAGTCTGTAGTCCGTACTAGGAAATGACTGGTGAGCGCTCTGGTTGTCCTATGTTTACAGCAGTTAAATGGTTTTCAACACCAATTTGAGAAGATGGGGGAAGCCACTGCTGACAACTTTTGTCATATGAGCTGTGTTTAGTGTGATTTTTTTTTTTAAATCTGGAGGAGGAGAGTCAGGGTGGTCTGGATTTTCCCTGGAGCGAGTTAATCCTGAGTGCTGCTGATTCAATCTGACCGTAAGGAAATCAGTTAACTTATCTGGATGTGGCTACATGGCATTTGGGAGGCATGGTTGCTGTACAGGTACAGATATTTGAGCTAGCTTCGATCAAGCTACTTGCTGAAAATAGCAGCAAGTGGCACAGGCCAGCTGTCGGAGTACAATCCCATCTGGGGTACAAACCCAGGCAGCTAGCCTGTGCTGCCGTGACTTCACCGCTGCCCCTAGTGAGCGAGCATGATCAGAGCTTGCCTGTGTGGGCCTGCAACGAATGCCTCCTGATGTCTGTGCGGACATACCCTCTGTGAAATGGGGATACCGATCTCTCGTCCCAGAGTGCTCCAGGCTAACTAGCTGGCTTTTGCAGTGCTTTGAAAATAAAAAGGGCTACATATACTGAGACTCGGCAGTAGCGTGGAGCACTTCCTTTTGTTTTGCGGGTAGGGAAGAGGGCCTAGGATTGCACAGTAAGTCAATGTCTAGGCTGGTGATAGAATCCAGACCTCTTGATTCTTAGTCCTGTCATCAACCAACTGTCCCTTCCTGGAAAGCACATGGGTGTGGAACTGCTGGCGGTGTTAACATCCAGCATAACCGCATTTTATCCCAGCAGTTCAAGCCAAAACTGACTAGGAAGCTTTAATACAGTGCTGTTTTCCACCCTGTCCACTTGGATCTTTCTGTTCAGCACAGTAGTGTTTTTGAATGTGGATGCTATGAAGATGTGGCTCGCTGCCCTGGTGAAACAGAATGGTTTTCCTGCATGCAGATGTGACGCCTGCATTTGAATGCCCAAGCCTAGCATGATCCCTTTTCATGTTATATTTGTCCTGAAACTCCCAAACCTTTTACCCTTTCCAGCGCAAGGCAGTTCCGAATAGCCCTCAAGAAGTCCCACCTGCACAATCCAAGAAAAAGTCAGGTCGCTCGATTGTGAGTCTTTTGGGGGATGGAGGGCGACTGATCCACCAGTTGTCTGGTTTATGAGAATAAACTGGAGGAAGAAGCAGCTGCTGTTTGGACACAAGCTGCGGGCCACAGTGCATGGGCCTGGGCGATCTGATGAATTCTTGCAATGTATTTGCCATCCATTGCTCCGCTGTAGCACGCTGGAGCTCTTTCATGTATCTGTCCCTAGGCAGTCTGTCAGGCCTTACAGTTACACTCATAAGGACCCATTAGGTAGCTGTCCTACTTCCCAGCTAAAAATCTGGATTCCAGGTGTGCACAGGTTTTGGGGGCCCGTGCTTATCATGAATGTGTTTTTTCTTTGGATGAGAATTCAGATTTTAGCATCTCTTGTGCCATCTGGAAGCCACAGTCAGTCAGGGTCCAGGAGGCTTCTTCCCAGCGCTGCCTGTTAATCCAAAGCTTTGTATCAGAACAGGGATCTTTACCAGAGGACTGAATCTGGCATTCTTCAGAGCGTGCCGCTGTGTGCCTTTTAGAGTGGAAAGAGATTGTTGGGAAGGTGGAAGATGCTCCTCTTATTTTTGCTGCCCCCACGACACTCCTAGCCTTTGCTGACCCACACCAACCTTGAGAGCTTGCTGCAGAGTCACCCAAAAGACTAGTTTGTGCAGCTTTAAAAAACCAGAAACTGTGGGAGCATCCTTGGTGTCGTGGATACAAGACATTGTGCTCTGCAGTAGCTCCCACATGGTTACCTTAACGGCCTGCGCCACCGGGTAATTCACTGCAGAGAGAATTAGAACTGCCACGCTGGGTCAGAATGGGGAGAGGTAAATAGTGGTGTCCCCCAGGGGCCTGTACTGGGACCAGTCCTGTTCAACATATTCATAAATGATCTGGAAAAAGGGGTAAACAGCAAGTAGCAAAATTTGCAGATGTTCAAAGCCATTCAGGGTAGTTAAGTCCAAAGGAGACTGTAAAGAGTTACAAAGAAATCTCACAAAACTGGGTGACTGGGCATCAAACTGGCAGATGAAATTCACTGTTGATAAATGCAAAGTATTGCACAGTGGAAAACATAACCCCAACTGTACATCTAATTGATGGGGTCTAAATTGTATTACCATGCAAGAAAGATCTTGGAGTCATTGTGGATAGTTCTCTGTGTGCAAGGGCACCCAAATAGCTGCTAACGCTGGGAATCACTGGGAGAAGAAAAGACCATATTGCCTTTGTATAAATCCATGAGAAGTCCACATCTTGAGTACTGCATGCAGATCTGATCCCCCTATCTCACAAAGATGTACTGGAATTAGAAAAGTACACCAAAAATTATTAGGGCTATGGAACAGCTTCCATGCAAGGAGAGATTAGTAAGAGTGAGACTTCTCAGCTTGGAAAAGGGATGATGGAGGGTGGGGGTGGGGAGATATGATAGGGGTCTATTAAATCATGAGTGGTGTGAAGGAAGTAAATAAGAAAGCAGCGTTCACTCATAACACTAGAACTAGGGGTCACTAAATGAAATAGGCAGCAGGATTAAAATGAATAAAAGGAAGTATTTCTTCACATAATGCGCAATCAACCTGTGGAACTCCTTGCCAGGGGATTAAAAACCACGGCTAAAACATAGCTCATGGAGGACAGATCCATCAGGATGGGCAGGGATGCAAAACCATGCTCTGAAGTGTCCCTAGTCTCTGTTTGCCAGAAGCTGGGAAGGGATGACGGGGTGAATCACTTGCTGATTCCCTGTTCTGTTCATTCTCTTTTGAAGCACCTGGCACTGGCCATTGTCAGAAGACTGGACACTTGGCTGGGTAGACCATTGGTCTGACCCAATATGGCCGTTGTGTTCATTCTAGCCCAATATACTGTTTTCAAGTGATCTCTTCCCTGTGGTCCTGTCCCAGCAATTGGCAGTCAGAGGTTTAGGGAATGCGCAGGTCAGACTAAATGATTGTAATGGCCCTTCTCACCTTAAAGTCTGAGACAGCCAGGGTATGGGGTTGCATCCAGAACCGTCTTGACTAAGACCCATTGATGGACCAACCCTCCATGAACTTACGTAGTTATGCTTTGGCAATCTCACCATCCCCCTGGCAATGAGTTCCACAGATTCACTGTGTAGTATGTGATGACGTACGTCCCTTTGTTTGTTTGAAACCTTTTGCCTGTTTCATTGGGTGATCCCTGGCTCTTGTGTTACGTGAAGGGATCAACAACACTTGCTTATTCGCTTTCTCTTTACTATCCAGGATTTTATAGACCTCTGTCATATCCCCCTTTATTCGTCTCTCTTCCAAGCTGAACTATCCCAGTCGGAAGCTGTTCCATACCCGTAATTGTCTTTGTTGCACTTCTTTTCTATTTCTAATATATTTTTGAGATGGGGCATCCAGAACTACCCCACAGTTTGAAATGTCGTGTTCTTCTGAGCCAGCCAGTTTTACCAGAAATTCTATCAATGGCACATGACTTGCATTCTAATTTTTGTGATTAATATTTGCTTTGAGGCTTAAGGTCAAAATAGCTCTTTCCTAGCGAGCCTGTAAAATCTCACCTCCTTTTTGCCAATAATGTAATTTTGCCTGCCTTCTTTAGAGTCCGTGTGTCTTAGTCTGATAACTGAGTGAACAGGCCAGTTTTTCATCTTGATTTCCCTTGTTGCAGAGTGCAAGCACGACCTCTTCTCCTGGTGCTGGTGGTGATCAAAATGAGCTTGTCACAAGAATTGCTAACCTGGAGGTTGAGAACCAAAATCTACACAGTGGTAAGTGAGGGATCCCTGGCAAGAAAACACTTGGGACTTGAGTAGCTAGTGGCATTCACACCTTGCCAGCCACTCAGTGCTAGTTGGTGACGCCTTGTGAATACGTATATTTTGTCGGTAGTTTTATTTAACATTGGGGTGCGGGTTTCTCTAGTTGGGACAGATGCATTTTGCTTGGTAGCCTGCCCAGAGTGAAAGCAAACTTACCTGATCCAACTGAAGAACTGTTACTTCATCTTTTGCCGTCTGCGACCAGTAATATGAGAGGTTTCTTTCTCCCTCTTCTAGTTGTTGCAGATCTTCAGCTGGCCATCTCCAAGCTGGAAACTCGCCTGAACGTATTAGAAAAATCCTCCTCCTCTCACCATCCCTCACCAACACCGCCTACCCAGGTAATCAACTCCTCAAGGTGCCAGATCACTTTGAATATTTCATGCCCGCTGCTGAGAGAGAAGTCCAGCGCTGATGGAGAGATCGCTAGGGCCTTCCCAGCAGGGCCTTCTAGGGCTGCTCTTTCTCCCTCATCTCAACCCAAGTGAGGATGTGGAGCAGGTAATCTGCATTAGGCCCCGAGAAGAGGATATGTGGTGGACTGGATCCTCAGCTGGGCTAAATCGGCACTGTTCTGCCAAACTCAGGAGTTTAGACGTGCTGGAGATGAAGCCCATTGTGTGTAAATCGGAGCACACCAAGAAAACTCAGCTTTTGGCCATGTATTAGATATATAGCAAGGCAACAGTGGATAGACCTGGGGATCTCTTGGTTCTCACAAGCCTTCCCCACTGCAGAATCTCTGCTTCAAGTAGGAAAAAGTAATATCACTGGGTGCTGAAGAAGAAGAGCCCTCAGCTGGTCTGTGCCGGCTGACTCTGGCTTGAAGGGCTTTTTTGTTGCTCTGTAGACTTCCAGGCTCAGGCTGGAGTGTGGGCTCCAAGGCCCTGTGGAGCGGGATCCCAGGCTCAGGAGTCTACACAACAATAAAACAGCTCTGCAGTCCAAGCCCCCTCAGCCCGACAGCTGTCAAAGGTCTGCCATGGTTTTCCTCGGCTGTATGGAGACCGTAACCACCCCAGTAAGGCAGTGAGGTTAACGAGTGTGACGTGGTGCGTTCTTTGTCCCTGTCCAGCGAAAGGGAGTGTTTGTGCCCAGGGGTGATTTGTTTTGTGCCTGTGCTGGTCAGAGCAGGCGATGGCAGGAGCATGCCCGACACTTGAGCTCTTTTAGGTATGCTGGGCCCAGGCAGGGTAAGAACCAAGCTGTGGCTGCACGGCTTTCTGCTCTCGCCTTTGGATAGCAGCAGAGTCGGTCTTGGCAAGTCAGGTCATAGTGGGGGGGAGGGAAGGGCGGAGTTTGCTACTTTTTGTCTCTTACACTTGGATTTTTTATCTCCCCTTTTGGCGCACTGCTTCTGTAAAGCACGTCACCCCAATGAAGGTGGAATCACGCGCTACTCCTGTAAAGAAAGTGGAACTTCCTTCTGCTCCACCTGCAAAGAAAGGAGGCCCGTCTGAGGCTGATGACGAAGAGGATGATGATGACATTGACCTATTTGGCAGTGGTGATGAAGAGGAAGACCAGGAGGCTGCCAAAGTTCGGGAAGAGCGACTCCGCCAGTATGCGGAGAAGAAGTCTAAAAAACCTGGCCTCATTGCCAAGTCTTCCATCCTTCTGGATGTCAAGCCTGTAAGCAACTTCAGCCATTCCTTTGTTGATGGCTCTGAGGTGGGGTGCCTGTACTGAGATGGTTTGTAATGGTGCAGGAGCGCATGGGTTGTTACATCAAACTCGCAGACTGCAGCTGCCCTTTGTAGGTGGTTTGGCCCCCAAACTCTATCTATCAGCACGCACTTGTTCGGATCAGCGTGGTGCATTGCACGATGGGAGCTGTTCTGCTCCATAATAGAGGTGGTGGGTGCAGATGTTGCTCTATGGGCTGCAGTTTACCACTCCTGGTTTGGAATACCATTCTATTAGGGCTTGTTTACATTAGTTAGTGTGTGGGCACCTTGCATGTAAATCTAAAGCTCTCGCTGCCAGACACTGGAAGTCCTGTAGTGCGCCTGGACATATTACTGTTTCAAAGGTAATTTGTGACAAGCTAAAATATTTGTACGTTCACGCCCTGCTTACCATGTGTGTCTGAGGACACCTCCTTGGAATAGGAACTTCCTGGTTAGAGCATAAATACAGGGAATAAAAGCCTGAAATTTGATCCCAGATTAAAAAATCAATCAAGTGTCAAACACTCATAAAATCACAATTGAACAAAAGTCAGGCTAAGTAGTATTTTTACCAACAATCCAGGGCTCAGAGCTAGTTCTTCCATCTCAGCGTCAAGAAGTGACATGTCACTCCAAGGACACTTCACCCTAGGTATGCAGCCGCCATAGCATCTCCAGTAACTTGATCTCACTTCATGCTGACTCCCACTGGAGAGATTCCTCTGGGAAAGGCTCCTTTGATCTGGGAAAGGACTTCTTAACAGACTGATGGGGTGGAAAAAGCTGAATACTGGGGCGTCATTGACTAGATTACTGTGTAGCTAATTGGCTTGCTACAAGGAGAAGGAATGATTTTGTCAGTCTTGTTCTGTGCCGAGCACTGAAGATTTCCAACTCATCCCACTCCTTTTCTGATCACCGCCCTATGCAGTAGTGTGTTAAAACCCCTTGTTGCTGACAGCAGTATGGAACGGGAATGTGTGCCACGCAGATCCCGTTCAGCTTGCACTGCTGAGGATTGCAGCAGCGTCTTCGATCCTGATGGACAGTCCCACATCTAATGCTAATGTAGGTAAACCATTGAAATTCCCTTTTTATGCTTTGTTAGTGGGACGATGAAACTGACATGGCAAAGATGGAGGAGTGCGTCCGATCCATTCAGATGGATGGGCTGGTTTGGGGAGCCTCCAAGCTGGTTCCAGTAGGCTATGGCATCAAGAAGCTCCAGATCCAGTGCGTCGTGGAGGATGACAAGGTTGGAACAGACATATTGGAGGAGGAGATCACCAAGTTTGAAGACTTCGTAAGTCCTCCCCTGGTGCCTTTCAGTGCTTTTAAACACCTGGCCCCTTCAGCAGATATTGACCCACTTCATGTGTTTTTAACCTATGGTATACTCAGATTTTTGCATCCTCTAAACATTCATGGGGGAGGAGGGAAGAAGACTTGAGTTCTTAAGCTCCATATTTGCCATGATAACCTTGCAAACATGAAGAGGGTACGGATGCTGTCCAGAGCCTATGCAGCCTGAAGCTATGGCTCTGAGAGGCGTGCACGTCCTTTGCCTTCGTTCTCATTAGGGTGCTGGCCTCCGATGCTTAGTGTGTTGACCATTCAGGGGCAGCAATTCGCCTTTAGCTCCTGATGGTTTTAGCCAATGGGATGAGGATGTGGGTTTGAGTGAAGTCTATGTCACAGGTGGAATTGGGGGGGGGGGGGGGTTCTTGGGAAACAGGAGACCCACATGGATGGGGATCAAAAAGAGGAGCCAGTGGCAGAAAGTGGCAATCCCTGACGGCTGAGGTCCTCCCCCCCCACTGAGTGGTGCTGAAGATGACAATAAGGCACATTGACAAATGAGAACATAGTTAATTATACAGAAAGGCCCTCTCCTTCCTTTGATCTGCGCAAACTCCCCTTTCAAACGACTGGGAGGCCTGCTGTGGATTCAGCATGCTATAGCCTGGTCTGCAGCGTAATTAAAAATGGAGCTCATCACTTCTCTATATGGTAAATTTGAAACCGGTTTTAATTTGTAAAGTTTTTTGAGTGGGGGGGCCTTTTCTTACCTGCTTGTACAATTCCTAGCACAATGGGGATTCTAACCCTGATTGAGAGCTTATCTGAATATGAAATATGTTTCTGAAATGTGGCCACTCATGGGACTAATTGAGTTACAAAAACGTTTTTAAATGAAGAATTGTACTTCAAGCTTGGGAGTGATTAGGGCAAATTTCTGTCATGAGATGGCCTCAGTAAGCGTGCTTTCTGTACGTGTAAATGCCTGGCACGTGTTTAACAGCATTTCTTCTATTTCAGGTGCAGAGTGTCGATATAGCTGCTTTCAACAAGATCTAAGAGCAAATGTTTATCCTTTCTGGAACTGTAACTAATAAAAGGTCACAAGTCCGAGTGCAGGTGGTGTGAGGTGTTTTTCCTTGCAGTGTGTGCTAGTTGCACAGGAGATTGGAAGGGGATTGCCAACACTCCAGGAATCTCTTCCTTGTGCGTCTTGTTTACAAAACTGCAAAATAGGGGAAAGCCAGCTGTCATCCCCAAATCACTGAAATCCCAGGATTGCAAGGGGCCCTGTAAAATAGCCCAGAGCGAACAGCCACAAAGTGTTCAAGAGCAGATGTTTATTGTACTTGACTGTTTCGTTCTTCCTCTTCACTCCATGCGCTTGCACCCTCCCAGCTTTTATCGACCACAAACTAGAAATGTAGTCTCTTATCCAGGACCTAAATGAGCATTTCAGTGCACGTTCCTCTGGCCATGGAGGTTGTGGGGCTCCAGGGAGAGACAGTCACTGTATTTAAGTAAGGGCCCAATTTTGACAGCGTCAGGCACCTGCATCTCTTGATTTTAAAGTCTGGCGGGGAGGTTAACACCGTGGAGCCTCTTGCTTGTCATTTCTGGAGAGCTTGTGGATTGAGAGCAAAGTTAGCCAAGGAAGGTTGTGTTGACTTTTACTTCAGGGGGCAATTGTGAACTGAAATCCACTTGTGGCAGCCTGTCTGATCACTGATTAACACCTTTGTTTACTCAGCAAGTGTCCTCGTGAGCCACTGAATGAATGAGTTGTTTCTAATAGCGCTAAATGCTGCTGTTGAGCGCTGGCCCGTGGACTGCAGGGATGGCTTAGAAAAGGGGTCTGAGTGCAGGGAGAACTGATGACACATTAACAGGAGGGCTATATGCAACACACATGAGGTAGTGGTCCTGTTAAATCTTCAAATATGTTCAGGGCTGCTATACAGAGGATGAGGATTAATTGTTCTGCACGTCCACTGAACGTAGGACAAGAATGGGTTTAATCTGGAGCAAGGAAGACTTAGGTCAGATATTAAGAAACATTTTCTAGCAAAGAGGGTAAGCAAGCGCCAGTGGGGGGGTGTAGATTCTCTGTCATTGTCCAACAGATTCTTAAAAGCCTCCAAACACCTGTCAGGACTGATCTAGGTTTATTCTGTCCTGCCTCAGCACTGGTGGCTGAATTGATGACTTCTCAACATTCCTTCTAATTGTATATGAAACTGATATTAGATCCCTTGTTCCATTTACATTGTTCCATTTCATGCATCTGATAAGGTGGGATGATACCCGCAGAAGCTCCCGCGACAAATACATGTTAGTCTTTAAAAGTGCCCCAGGATTCCTTGTTTGTTTTGCTGAACTAAACTAACAGGGCTACCTCTCTGGAACTTGATACTAGACAAACTCAGACTGGAAATAAGGGATAAATGTTTAATAGGTGAGGGTAATTAACCTTTGGTCATGATGATCTCTCTACTGAACATTTTTAAAACATACTTGGATGTTTTTGTAAAAGGTAACTGGTTCAACTAGGAGTTAATTCTGGGATGTGAGAGACGACTTGATCTCAGTTGATGGACCTATCCTCTGTGGCTGGTTCTTTTTTAAAGTATATGGGGTTCAGAACAGAACTATATAAATTCCTGGAGAAAGGGTTATCAGAGACTATTAGCCAACATGGACAGGAATGCAATCTCATGCTACAGGTCGGGGATTCTCTCAACAGATTTTTTTGGTGGTCTCAGGATGCAGCTCTTGCTGATGGCCACTCTGATAATTGTCCCTAAAATACTTGCCTTTAAAGGAAAAAACAATATGCACACATACATGGCCAAATCACTCATTCATTTATGTAGGGGGTGGCAGGAGGGGCTGGGGCTGGAGCCTTAAGCCCTGTGGTTGGGAGTGGAGCCTGCTGCTTGCCACCCGAGGGCTGAAGCTGGCGGAGCCTCCACCCCAAGCAAGGGGTGGAACTCATAGCAGCTGCCTGCTCCTCCCATGTTTGTGGCTCCAGAGAGGAGCAGAGCCCACTTCCACCTAGTGGCCTGGGAGAGGAGCATGGCCTCCCCTCTCCTAATCACTGCCTAGGGTGCTGTGAGAGCAGAAAAAGCCCCTAGTAGCTGCTCTAGGGTGGGTTTCCCATAACCTCCAACTGGCAGAAGCTGGAACTGGGTTATAGGGGATTGATCACTTGATTGCTCTGTTCTGTTTGTTCCCTCCAAAGCAACTTGCCCCAGCCGCTGTTAGCAGACAGGATGGGGGCTGAATGGGCCTTTGGTCTGATCTGGCATAGCCTTGTGTATGTTCAACGGTCACACCTAGCCTTATGCAGGAAGAGCAGTGCAGTATGCAGGCCTAAGCCAGGATTGCTGGTAAAGCTTCTTTTACAAGCTTGTCCTGGTTGGGAATTTCTGTGGCAAATCTGTTGGCTGAAAAGGCTTTTGAAACCGCAGAGGCAGCAGTTTTAATGAGCTGCAGCTACGTGCCCGGTAAAATAAACAAGAAAATCTCTGCCTATGACCAGAAGCCAGGGCTTGACTTACTGTGCTGTTTTGTAGAGCGCTGGCTTCTTTAGCTCTTGCTATCCTCTCAGGAGCCCCATCTAGCTGTAGACTCACAGCTGGGATGGGCAGGTGCCAATCTATTCCTGGTTCTGTAGCAGTAAATTCAGCATTACAGGGGGCTGGGCACACGTTTCCTCATCTGTACCATGTGGATCATATTTACCCTGGCTCTGGGGCACAGGGTTTCAAAGTTCAGGTGCAAATTCTGGTGGCAGCTGTTTGAGTGGAGGTTGCCCTAGTAATGTGTGAGGAATGCGCAGAGAGTGAGTGGCTGTCCTGATTTTAGAGGGATGTCACTGTCCTGATACTTGGGGCGTAGTCCTGTACAGGTGCCTTTACCCCAGCCCCATTTTCACACTTGCTGGCTGGTCGCCCTAGCCGTGGGAGAGCATTGAACAAGCAGACGTCCTGTGGCCGGCTGTGAGCGAGCCCCACGTGCGGACAGCACCTGGGTCCCGGTCTCCAAGGGTGTGCAGGCTCCTCTGATTTCCCCTTTGGGGACCCCAGCCATACAAGGCTCCCCCCAGACACGCGCTGTGCAGTCAGCCGGAGAGGCGATCACATCACTGCAGCCAAGTCTAGCTGGGAAGGGCCCAGAGCCCTGCTCCCCTCCTCCAGCGGGGCGCCTCTGCAACCGAAGAGCCCGGCTGGGACTACAACTCCCAGGCGGCCTTGCGCGCTGCGGGGGCTGCCATTGGCTGCGGGCGCTCCTCGGGCCCACGTGACGCTCCAGGTGGCACCACCAGCACGTGAGTAGCTGGGCATGGAGCTGGGGCGGCGGGACTCGCTGGCGCTGCTCACCGACCTGTACCAGGTCACGATGGCCTACGGCTACTGGCGGGCCGGGCGGCAGCGGGAGCCGGCCACCTTCGAGCTCTTCTTCCGCCGCTGTCCCTTCCAGGGGGGCTTCGCCCTCGGCGCCGGCCTGGCTGAGTGCCTGGCCTTCCTGCGGGCCTTCCGCCTCCGCGAGCCAGGTGGGGGACCGGGACGAAGGGGGGCAGAGCCAGGCAGGCCGGGGCCAAGGAGCAATGGGGCGGGCAGGAAGAGGGAGTGGGGGGGCAGAGCCGGGGCGTGGTGGGGCAGGAAGAGGGGGCAGGGCCTGGGAGCGGGGGGCAGGGTAGGGGGCAGGGGCAAGGAGCGGTGGGAGCAGGCAGACTGGGGTCGGGGCCGGGGACCGTGGGGGCAGGCAGGATGGGGGGCTGGTGGAGGTAGTGGGGAGCAGACACAGTCAGGGCCAGGGAACATAGGGGGGATGCTGTGGGGCAGAGAGGATTAGTGCCAGGTGTGTGCGGAGGGCGTACGGCGACGCAGCGGTCGCGGAGGTCACACGTTACACAGGAGGAGGCTGAGCTGTCGCGGTGGGCTCCGCAGTGCGAGCGTGGACAGGCCCGAGGTTCCCCGGCAAGGGGCCGCAGTTAGGCCCAGGTCGCCTTCCTGCTTACAACCGTGGCCCGAGACGCCCCGATCGGCCCTGACTAGCTAGCTCCCCGGCTGGGCTAGTCCTGAGACTAAGGCCCCTGTGGTGCGTGTGGGTAAGTGGCAGCCCGCCCCAGGTAGCTCCTCTGCGGCTTTCCTGAGATTGGCGTACGGACTGCGGCTGAGCCTGTCCCAGGCCTGGTTATACACCCCATGGACGTGTGCTGTTCTCCCTGACAACGGGTGCCTGGGTCTGGGGCGTTGTCTTATCTGGTCTGTGCAGCCTGAGCACAACCTTTTGTTATTACAGTAACACAGGCAGTTGGCCTCGGTGTCCCTCAGGTGTCCACCATGTCCAGCGCAGTGAAGCTGAATCATCACTGTGCCCCAAAACAAACGATACATAGCATAAGCCCCCAACGCGCCCATTGCCATTTTGGCGGTGTGTCCTGGAGGTGTCTGATTGGCAGGAGAGGTCACGTTCCCGAGTCCCGAAGCTGCTGCTGCTGCCGCTGCCGCATTTGTCAACGGTGGCAGGCCCAGCATGATCCAGCTTATCAGGTTAACACCATGTGAATGACTTCGGCATTCGGGACTCGGCATTGGCCACTTCTGCTTCCATTCCTGCAAAGCATGCTCAAATTTACTTAGCGGTGTTCATGACCTTCTGGACTCGTCACCAGGGAGCATGGGAGTGTGCTGGGGTCTCTGTGGGGCAGACAAGGTTGGTGCCAGGGAGCATGGAGGTGTGCTGGGGATGCTGTGGGGCAGACAAGGTTGTTGCCAGGGAGCATAGGGGCAGAGCTGGTGCTAGGTGTGAGCAGACTCAGCAATTGCTTTGAGCCCAGAGCTGGTCAAGGAGCCCCCTCTGCTATTTTTTAGTGTGTGTTGTGTGGCAGGGCCCCGGTGGGCTAACACTGCTCTGGGGAGGGGCAGGGCCAAGGATCATTTGGGGCAGGTGGAGGGGTGGGGAACAGGCTAGTTCAGGGAAGTGCTAGGGGCTGGATGTCAGTGCCTAGGAGAAGTAGGGGCAGGGCCGGGGGGTATTGTGTCAGGCAGGGGATGGGTGGTGCAGGGAAGTGTTAGGAGCTGGACGTTGGCTCTGGGGGATTGGTGCTGGGAGGATCGGCTGGCACAGCTTTTACCTTGGGCGGTTACGAACCCACTGGGCTTCCACTGTGTGGAGCAAACTGGGGTTGCAGCCCCTTTGTTCCCCTTACCTGCCCTAGACAGAGACCCTGCCAGGGTGATTACTGGAGGCACTCCCCTGTCTCCAAGTGTTGCTTGCCCAGGGGATGGGGAAGCTTGGGGCCACTGGGCTAGGTCTTTAGGTCAACATACACTCTCTCCTCACTGTCTATTAGGGTCACCCTCCTGCGCGTCCCGCCCTGTAAACTGCCTTTTCCCTGCCTCTGCGGCCAGGTCTGCACTGTAGGGTCCATGCCACAGCGCTACGGTGTGTAGTGAGGCTGTATAATCCCATTGTGCAGACTCTGACTGCAGCGACAGGAGGGCTTTTCCCTCAGTGTGAGAACAGCATCTCCCTGGAGGAAGGTAGCCAGGTCTGTGGAAGCAGCAAAGCTACGTTGCTCAGGAGCATGGATTTTTCACAGACCTCCGTACCAGTATAGACCAGACCTCACTGTTCATTAACTCCCTAACTTCTCTCAGCCCAGATTGCTTTCTTTGCCCACTCCCTCTGTCTCTAAGCCAAGTTGTACTGATTATTTATCACGCTGGACCTTATCCCAAAGCTCACTTCATAAATGTAGCAAATGTCCGTCCCTGTCTCAGAGCGTATGTTCTCTAGACCCAGGGTGTAGTGCGGGGTGAGACAGACAGGAGGGGATGTAATCCTGGTTAAATCATTGAAGCCAATAGAAATCTCCCATCAGCTTCAGTGGCGTTAGGATTTCACCCAGCGTTTGCTCAGTTAGTGCTAGTAGCCCGTCTTTCTGGGGCTTGGGTTATTGCTTGTTAAATATTATCCCCCCTCGCAGCTTTGACCGTCCTGTGTGGCTTTGTCTCCCTCACCTGCTGCCCCAAATCATTGGACTTCACAAATAAATAGCTGGTTTTTCTCCTTTCCATGCTTGTGAAACCTCCTAATTCTCCTCTCCTGCCCACTCTCTGATCCAAATCGTACGTTCCACTGCGCAGAATTACGAAATGATGAACTGTGGAAATGCTACTTCTCAAAACAAAACATCGTCAAACCACTTCTGGTTTATGCCTATAATTTGGGCCTGTTTCTGCCTTTGGAAAGTTGCAAGTTCATCACACTCATTTCTCTCCAGTTGAAATTCATGCTGGGAGAAGCCCGTTGGTGCTGGTTTCGGTGGTTTGTGACTCGGCACGCCGGCTGTGAGATCGCAGTCCCAGTGGCTTTTCTGTTTGGCTGAGAATTCGTCCTGTTGTTTGTGGCACAGCTCCCAGTTCCTAGCTGAGCACTCCGTGTGCTGGGGTGGGATGAACTGCTGTTTCCTGAGATGAAAGGTTTTCACAGGCATGTAAGGTTTTGTAAATACAGTAGTGCAGGAATCATTCAGGGTTATGAAGGAAGTAAACGTGTTGGTCAGACAAAACAATTTTTCTACCCAGGTTGGCGTGATGGAAGCACCATTTCTCCCATCAGAAGAGCCATTAGGCTAACGACATATTGGGCTGCATGACCTTGCACTTCCCATTATTAAATGTCATCCTATTCCTAATACTCCTGTTTACAAGATCATCCAGATCTTTCTGTACGATATCCTGATCCACTTCTGTATTGGCAACACCTCCCAACTTGGTGACATCTGCAAACTTAATTAGCACATTCCCACTTTTTGTGCCAAGATCAGGAACAAAAAGGTTAAATAAGATCAGTCCCAAGACAGATCCCTGAGGGACTCCTCTAGTAACCTCCCTCCAGCTTGACAGTTCACCCTTCAGTATGACCCGCTGTAGTCTCCCTTTTAACCAGTTCCTTATTCACCTTACTATATTCATATTTTCAAGACCTTGGACGCTATTGAGGTCAAAGTAACAGGCCTGTGGTTCCCTGGATCACTTTTATTCCCTTTCTTGAAAATAGGAACTACATTAGCGATTCTCCAGTCCTTCGGTACACCCCCGAGTTTACAGATTCATTAAAAATCCTTGCTAATGGGCTGGCAATTTCATGTGCCAGTTCCTTTAATATCCTCAGATGGAGATTATCCAAGCCCCCCGATTTAGTCCCATCGAGCAGCTCGAGTTTGGCTTCTCCCTCGGATATGGCAATTTCCACTTCCATATCCTCTTTCCCGTTAGCTACCCTACCTCTATCCGCAAGCTCATCATCACCCTCATTAAAAACAGAGGCAAAGAACTTTTTTAGATATTTAGCCATGCCTGATTATCTTTGACCTCCACGCCATCCTCAGTGCTTAGCGGTCCCACTTCTTCCTTCTTTGTTTTCTTCCTCTGTATATAGCTAAGGAACCTTTTACAGTTGGAAGGGACGGAGGAGGAGGAGGACCTGGGGGTATTGGTTGATCGCAGGAGGACTATGAACCGCCAGTGTGATGTGGCTGTGGACAAAGCTAATGCGGTCTTAGGATGCATCAGACAAGGTTTTTCCAGTAGCGATAGGGAGGTGTTAGTACCGTTATACTAGGCACTGGTGAGACCTCACCTGGAATATTCTGTGCCATTCTGGTCCCCCATGTTTAAGAAAGATGAATTCAAATGGGAACAGGTGCAGAGAAGGGCTACAAGGATGATCCGCGGAATGGAAAACCTGCCTTGTGAGAGGAGACTCAAGGAGCTTGGCTTGCTTAGCCTAATCCAAAAAGGCTGAGAGGAGATTGCTCTCTATAAATACATCAGAGAGATAAATACCAGGGAGGGAGAGGAATTATTTGAGTACAGCACCAATGTGGACACAAGAACAAATGGATATAAACTGTCCATCAGGAAGTTTAGACTTGAAATTAGATGCAGGTTTCTAACCATCAGAGGAGTAAAATTCTGGAATAGCCTAACAAGGGGAGCTGTGGGGGCAAAAAACCTAACTGGCTTCAAAACTGATTTAGATAAATGTGTGGAGGGGATGGTGATGGCCTAGTTTGATGATTGACTGATCTTTGATTACTGGTGGGGGATGTGCCAGTGGCCTGGAATAGGACACTTGATGGGGCGGGTTCTGAGTTATTACAGGGAATTCTTTCGTGGGTAACTGGCTGGTGAGACTTGCCCACATGCTCAGGGTTTAACTGATTGCCATCATTGGGGTCGGGAAGGAATTTTCCCCCAAGGCAGAGTGGCAAAGGGCTCTGAGGGTTTTTTGCATTCCTCTGTAGCATGGGGCATGGCTCACTTGCTGGTGGATTCTCTGTATTTTAAAGTCTTTAAATCGTGATTTGAGGACTTTAATAACTCAGTCCTAGGTTAGAGGTTCATTACAGGAGTGGGTGGGAGGTTTTTGTGGCCTGCCTTGTGCAGGAGGTCAGAATAGATGATCCTATTGGTTCCTTCTGACCTTAGTCTATGAGAAAGAGTTATCTCCATCCCTCTGCTTCAGCCGTTGCTGGGTTTTTGTCCATCGTCCCTCCAGTGGCCTCTCGCTGGCGGCTGGCATTGGGATCAGAACTGTGCTGCCTGTAGCCTGATCTGAGCACAGTCACGGCTGGCCGAGATGCCACGGTGGCTCCTCTCCACAGGCGTGCGTAGTCCCATGCTCCCAGGGCACCGACCTCTGGTGCTGAGGGCCCAGAATGGTGCTTGGTCTGTGTCGCTGGGAGCGGGTGGCATGCACTCTCTTCTCCATTCGTGATGGGTTGCAGCAGGATCCAGCCCACGGCCAACCAGGCAAGAGCACATGGCACTCCTTGGTGCCATCCTGCCTTGGTGGTGGAGACCCTGCAATGGGGTGGCTCTGATGGAATAGGTGGGACCAGAGAGGGCTAGTGATGAGCAGGGGGATGTGGGGAAAAATTCCCTGCATGCCCTCCTCAGGGAGACCCAGCTAGGGACCCTGCTAAGGAAGCACTCCTCCCTCACCCGCACTCCGGCTGAATGCCAATCTCTGACTGCTTTCCAGACATCGAGTACCTGCGATCGGTCCTGCCCAGCACCACGGAGGAGGCTTTCTTTGATTATCTGCGCACCGTGGACGCCTCTGACGTCACCGTCTCCTCTGTGCCGGAGGGCTCTGTCGTCTTCGCCAGGGTGGGCATTACTCCTGCAGGCACAGGAACCGTTGTAAAGCAGGGGCCCAGGCCCCTTCAGAGAAAGCTCAGGTGATCTGTGCAGCTAGGCCCAGGGAAAACGAGCCTTGAGTCAGAGTGATCTAGGGGATAGAGTACTGGACTAAGACAGAAGAGACCTGGATTCTGTGCCATGCCTCAGTTGCCACATCTGTGCAATGGGGCTAATGGTACTGATCTTCATAGAGCTCTTTGAGATCTGCTGATAAGAGGTGCTATGAAATAGCCGATGATTCTTGTTATACAGCATGGTGGCTCAACCAATTCATTTCCCCTCTCTCCTCTTCCACGCTCCGGCTCTCACCTCTGGCTCATTGTTCACCCCAGGCCTCGCATCTGAAAACAGAACCCAGGAGTCCTGACTCCAAAACTTGTGCTTCTGCTGCCAGACAATCCCGCCTTCTGTGGCCATTTCCTCTGCAGCGGTTGAGGCGTGGATGCCTCTTCTGTTTGGATGTCTCAGCCGTATAGGCACGCGTGCGTTGCACTGGTGGAAAAGAGCCAAAGCGGATGCAATGAGTGCTCATGCAGATTCTGGCTCTGTTAGCTGAAACTGGCTTGGCTCTGGGTTTTGTTTAGGCTGGTTTCTTCAAGACAAGAAGGATGAACTTGTCCTGCAGACTAAGGAGTGAATTGAGTGGAGTATTCTTAGATAATAAAGCAAGGACATGTCCCTCAAAATTCCAAAGGCTTATTAAAAGACGCTCATCCTCTCTGAATGATGTAATCATTTGTGGGAGAGGAAGGAGCTTGTCTGGAGCGGACAGAGGTGTGCGGCGAAAGATCTCAGGAAGGAGGAGCCACAGGAGGAGACGAGAAATAAGGAATGATTAATGGTCCAGCCCATATAAAGCTACACAGGAATATTCAGTGTAGGAGCTGAGCCTGGGCGTTGCTCCTTGCTCAACAGGAGCTGAGGACTGAGAACTCAGAACGTTAGTGAGACAGATATCCCAGGTCACACAAAGGCATCAGGCCGCATGAGGATGTTCACCAGTTCCTGGAGTGCCCAGGAATGGATCCCGGTCTGTGCACCTGGTACTGGAGATCAGTTCTCAGGAGAACAAGTAAAACCAGATTTTATAAATGGAAGCCCCTTCCTTTGTCTCCAGGTAGATACTCCACCGTCTGTTGGGACTTTAGCCCCCTCCACCCAACAGAGACTGTTACTCCTCACTTGTTGGGTATTAAAACCCACTGGAGTAACGGCTAAGAGGTCACTGACCTTTGGAAAGTGCTTTCAGATCAACAGACTAAAAGCGCTGCATAAGGGCAGGGTGTTATTCGCATCCAGCATAGGATCCTTTGTAGAATACGACTCCCAAGCTGGGATCCAGAAGGCCCTGCAGGAGAAAGGCTTGAGTAATTAATTCCAAGGGCTTGTATGGACCTGCAGGGCTTATATGGACTCGCAGGGGCAGGGTGGGCGCCAGGGAGGCCTGGATGATGGAGATGGAAGAGCAGAGGGGAAAGGCTGGATCCTGGAGGCATCGTAGGCGAGGCATAGCCAGGTTCTGCGCCAGGGTGGCCGTGAGGATGGTGGGGGAGTCAGTTGTAGTAGAGAAGGAGGAGGGCTTGAGGGGCAGCCCCAGAGCTTGGGAGCGTGGAGGAAGCCACGTCAGTCATAGCCCTTGGTGGGACCTATTGCTTGGAACCCAACAACACGCTGCAGCCGGCCAGCTGGCCTTTGCAGGCGTGGCTAGGACATGGCCACGGGTGCCACGAGAGTGTCGGCCACGTGCGGTGCTGGTGATGCTACTGGGTTTGATGTGGCGCCAGACCAGCGGGCGGGGGCTGAGCGGGGAGGGAAGGGAAGGGGAGATGCACAACCCCGGCTTCCCTGGCTTTTCCCCGGCAGGTTCCGCTCTTGCAAGTGAAGGGGCCACTCTTGGTCGTGCAGCTTCTGGAGACCACGCTGCTCTGTCTGGTCAACTACGCCAGGTGAGAGGACACCATCTGTGTGTGGTCTCTGGGGTGAAGCATCCCCAGGGCAGCACGAGCCGTCTCGTTGTCGTACGGTTCCCTGCGGTGGGGGCTGGAGGATGCCCTGGGGTGGCCTGTGCTGGGTGGGGGGGTGAAGGGGGCCCTGAGATCACACACGCTGGTTTGTCTTCCCCTCTGCAGCTGCTGCGTGTGGCTCGAGAAGATGGGGGGGGGGGGGGGGACGGGAACACCGTGTAGACGTGTCCAGCCACTTGAGTGTTTCCTGGCCCCCACGAGGGCGGCCAGTGTGTCCGTCCACTGATCCCTGACTGCGTCTCTGCTCTTCACCCTCCCATTATCTGTGGAGCTTCTAAGTGGCCTGCCTGCCCCCCTCAGTTACAGATGGAGCTGTGTCCCTTTGCCCCACTGCACCCTCCCCCTTCCGACCCCCTCCCCTAGCTGGGCTGCATGGTTCTGCGATCACGTCCAGCTCCGTGTTACTTCCATTCTGACTCGGATCCTCCAACCTGCCGCACCCGCGGCGTTAGCCCGTTGGGCGCCTGCCATGGCCCTCTGGCACCCGCGTGGTCTGGTCTGAACCGAACCAAAGCACCCTGTTAGCCTCCCGACAGCTCTGAACTGTGTCGACTGCCCCAGTAGGCAGGGAACTCATGGCCACAGGGCCTGGGCCTTTCTGGGAGCCCAGCTGGGGTTGGCACTTGGGGAAGATAAGGGTGTTTCCTTTTCCAGCCTTGTGGCCACTAACGCTGCCCGGTTCCGGATGCTAGCTGGTCCGGACAAGAAGCTGATGGAGTTGGGGCTGCGACGTGCCCAGGGCCCGGATGGGGGGCTTTCTGCCTCCAAGTACTCATACATAGGGGGTGAGCTTCACCTGTGAGCCAAGCTGGTGTCCCTGTTCCCTTTGCTCCCGTTCGGTCGGCGTTCCCCTCACCCTAACCCTCTCGATCTCTCCGTTCCAGGCTTCGATTGCACCAGCAACGTCCTGGCGGGGAAGCTGTTCGGGATACCCGTGCGGGGAACCATGGCCCATTCCTTCATCATGTCCTTCACCTCGCTGGAGGAGGTGCAGCCCCGGGTGAGCGCCCTGTCTGGGGAAGGGTCGATTTGTTTGGTCGCCTCGCATAGCAATGAGGGGCCAGCGGGGATCCCTGCCATAGAGACCCCCACGCCGTGTCATGGACTCTCGCCCCTTCCCTTAGGAATCTATTCAGCGGCAATTCTCCCCACCCTCATGCCTCCAGCTGCTCTGCGTAGCAGTCTGCCAAGCCCGGGTTGTTCCTCCGTGCTATGCGGCGTGGGTGCTGGAGTGATGGGTTTCTTATCTGAGACTCCCATGGAGTGCCGTCCGACTGCCTCTTGGGAGCACGGCATGCGGGGATCAGTAGTCGCCCCAGGGCTGCATCTGGGGATTTAAAACGTGGGTTGTCCCAGTCTTCCCTGGCTCCCCGCAGATCAGGAACGGCCCAGGGACTGCTCAGCTTGGTCCCTGGCCACAGCTAAACAGCCTCTGCGTCCTCACTGCCTGTGTGGTTTTATAGGCTCTGCCGAGAGGGTGGGGTAAGCAGATGATGTTTGATGCCATGGAGGTGCCTTGCAGAACCTGAAGCCCCTGGATGGAGAGGAGCCGGTGGATTTCCTATCCCTCGCTGAGTCGTGGGTGAGCCAGGTGTGCGATTCACTCCAGGTCCCCCCCGACAGGGTGAACCGCGGGGAGCTGGCTGCCTTCGTCTCGTACGCCATCGCCTTCCCCCGCCACTTCCAGGGGCTGGTGGACACGTACTGCATCATGGGGTGAGGAGCTGCTGGGTTTTTTCTGAGCAGGCTCAGTCCTTTCTGATCTTTGCCTGGCACCCAGAGGCTACAGTGGCCAGTGCAGGGAGAACCCCATCAATCGAGGGAGCAGAGATGGCGAGCGGGGTCAGACTGGGGCCCTCCGGCCATGGGGTCGTTACAAGGTGTATGCATGGTTAGGGATCCAGCAGGGGAAGGAATGGAACAGCTGCCAGGATCTCTAAAGCTGTGTCTTAGAGCACAGCTGGGACCCAGTCTGTTCTGATGCTGTTCGCAGGCTGGGTCCCAGCCGTGCGCAGGCATCATCCATCGCCACACGCTGGGGACAGGGCAGAGCCTCTGTTCCTGACCTCCCCAGGAGTCGCTCTGTCCTGTCCACTTTGTCCTGGCCTTGATCTGGGCCTGGAACCTTGATTCACCTCCTGCCCTGACCCACTCGCGTCCTGGTATGGTGTTGCAAAGGGTGGGGATCGCAGGCCCTTTTTGCTAGCCCGTCCCGTCCTCCTCCTTCCCCTTGGCAGGAGCGGCATGCCAAACTTCTGCGCCGTGGCGCTGGCGTTGAACCAGCTGGGGTATCGCGCCATCGGGATCCGCGTGGACAGTGGGGACCTCGGCAAGCAGTCGAAGGAGATTCGCTGGGTGCTCCGTACCTGCAGTGCCAAGTGAGTGCCAGACTGCTATGCCGATGCTGTTACTCCCAGGGCTGAGACGCAGGGCCCTGAACTCCGGCTCTGCCAGGGGGCACTCCTGAGGTAGGAGGGGGGCAATCACAACACTAGATGAGCTCCTCCTTCTTCACACATGCAAGAGTCAGATCAGCCGCTGGGTCTTACACTCCTTTTAACGAGGTATCCCAGTGGCTGGCTGCCACCTTGCCCCTCATTCAGATACTGAACCCCTCCCGCTTCCTTCGCCTGTCTGTCTGCGAGGCTGGATCTTCAAGAGTTTTACGGCGCTAGGGGATCCAGCTCGCAGGCCAGCTGGACTCGATGAGCTCTGCGCAGCAGAGATGGTGCCTTTCTCTTCTCTTTTCAAAGCATCCAGTAGATTTGGATACACAGACTTTAAGGTCAGAAGGGACCAAGGTGTCATCTAGTCCAGGGCTCGGCAATCCCAAAGATAAAAGCCATTTCTTGAAATTCCCTCAATAACCAAGTGTTTTGAGAGCCGCCGTGAGTGTAGCCTCCTGATGGTGGGTGTGGGAAGCTGGGCCAGGGTGCCTGCCGCAGGGTCCCCTGCTGGGAGAAGAGGGGTGAACCTGGATCCAGGAGTGGGCCCCCTGCAGGGTCCCCCATTGATGCTGGGGAGCCTGGGGTGGGCTACCCACAGGATCCCCTGGTGGCAGTGGGGGCCCAGAGCCAATGGCAGGCTACCCACAGAATCCTCCAAGTCCAGATCCCCAAGGGGGCAGCGAAAGAGCCACGTGTGGCTCCGGAGCCGCAGGTTGGAGAGTCCTGATCTAGTCTGATTTCCTACACAAGGCAGGCCACAGACCCTCACCAACCCCCTCCTGTAATAACCTCTAACCTGTGACTGAGTTATTGAAGTCCTCAGATCATGGTTTAAAGACCAAGGAACAGAGAATCCACCAGCAAGTGACCCGTGCCCCACGCTACAGGGGAAGATGAAAAACCCCCAGTGCCCTTTGCCAATCTGCCCTGAAGGAAAATCCCCTCCTGAGCCCAGATATGGCAGTCAGCTAGTCCCTGAGCACGTGGGCAAGTCTCACCAGCCAGACCCCCAAAAAAGAATCACAGAAGCTGGACAGTCGAGGTGTAGAGGTCCTGCAGGAGGAAACCACGTCCACATAGCTGGCTGTGCAGAGAACAGTTATGGGACCGTGCAGTTTCACCCGTCTTTCAGGATTCAGATTTAGCAAAGCTTCAACTAACCTATGGTGCTCAGCCCCACTTGCCGCCGTTCATAACAATTCACTTCAATTGCGTCCTGCTCCTGGGGTGTCCCGGCCACTCCCTTCTCAGCTCACTATACCTGTACCTTGTGCTTCTGTCCAGCTTCCAGGTTCCCTGGTTTGTGACTATCCCCATTGCTGTGAGCAGTGATGTCAGTGAAAGGAGCCTGGAGGTGTGGATGCAGGAGGTGAGATGAATTGAGAGGGACCAGGAAGGGCCAGAGTTCACAGCTCCCCCAGGGATGCTTGGGTTCTGACCTGCTGTCACAGGTGGGATGAATTTGGCAGCTACTAATCAGAGACTGATAGGAGATTAGGGATGGAAAGGACCTCAGGAGGTATCCAATCCAACACCCAGTTCAAAGCAGGACCAACCCCGACTAAACCATCCCAGCCAGGACTTGTCAAGCTGGGCCTTGAAAACCTCCAAAGATGGAGATTCCACCATCTCCCATCCCAGTGCTTCACCCCCTCCTAGTGAGAGAGTTTTTCCTAATATCCAGCCTAGCAAGGGGCAGAGGTGGGAATCTCTTCAGGACAGGAGCTATGTGTTTGTTCCCTGTTTGCAGACCCCCTCGCGTGGCGGTGTGCTGGGCCACGCGTGGCTGAGGCTGCAAAACGCCGATGCCGCAACGTAGCCCCAAGTAATAAGGGCCGTGCCAACTCCCCTGTCATTGGTCTCCTCTTCTAGGGGAATGAAATCGACATGATTGGAATTGGGACCAACCTGGTGACATGTCCCCTGCAGTCCTCGCTGGGCTGTGTTTACAAGGTAACTGCCTCAATCGCAGCAAGGGCTCCTTATCCCCCTGCTGAGAGTGGCGTCCTAGCTCAGTTCAAACCTAGGGATCCGCGTCGCATAAAAAAGGGAGGCACCGCGGCAGCCGTGTCCCCACCCTGCAGCTTTCTAATGAAGCTGGGAACAATTATGCGTCTACCCTGCAGGCCACAGTGCCTGATTGGGTAGATTGGGTGATCTGGGGGGTGCAGAAACGTTCTGGTTCTCAGAGTTCCGTGTCTCACCCGTTTTTCATTCCCATGCAGTGAAGAGAGGCAGTGTGGCCTACTGGTTAGAAAAGAGCGCTGGGTGTCAGATCTGGGTTCTCGTCCTAGATTTGCCTGAGTCTTCCTGTGTGTCAAGTGTGGATAATCCCAGCTGCTGGGAAGGCTTTGAGATCTTGGAATGAGAAGCTCTACAGTGTTGGTATACCCTGGAATTACGTTCGTGTGTATCCTGTTGACGTAATTAAAGACACTGCCAGGTTATAAATCAGGGGCCTGATTCTGCTCTCATTTGTATAGCGCTGAATCTGGAGTAAGGACCATAGTACATAACATAAGGACACACCTAAGAATCTTTTAAAAATTCTCATTTACATTTGCTTCTTATCCTGTTTGAATCCGTATTTCACTGGACTTCGGCACTGAAACTGGATTAGTCAGTGACGCTGTTGGAGCGTCTGGCACAAGCCCGGAAGGCTGCAGTGTCCTGCTTCTATCCAAACAAAACTTTCACAAGAACATTTGCTTTCGTGCATTTTGTGAAAGTGCAGCTTTTAACAAACCCTCGAGTTTTGGGCTTGGACTCAGTCGATACATTTGTAGGTTTATGGAAACCACCTCCCAGGAATTAAGGAAGAGAGCAGATTCCTTAAGAGACAATAGGTTTTCTGCCTTGGGCTGAGGCCAGACAGAACTCATGACACAGACCTTTGGCTAGGGTGGCATACTGATCCCCGAGAGACAGGGATTCTAGCCACTGGGGCAGCTGCTTAACCTGGAGTCTCAGCCCTCGGCTACACTTACCACCATTTTCAGCAGCAGTCAGCTGGAGATACGCATGGTGCGTAAAATACCTTGCGTATCTCCCGCCGACTTCTGAAATCCTGCCTATGCACTTCAGTAAGCTGACCGGAAATGGCATCCTGTAAGTGCCGTTACGGAGCTGGTGTTCCAACTCCGCTTCGGTTATTGATTGAGTGTGTCTACACAGACGCCTTAATCGAAAATTGAAGGTCGCGCTGATGGCAGCAAAGTATAGACTCATCCTTAGACGATCCCCAGACACTGCCGCGAGCCGCTGCTTGCTGTAAGAGTGAGATCTCCTTCACAGTAAGCAGCGAGGCGCCTTTCATCTTCCCTCCTTCCCCCGGCAGCTGGTGACGGTGAACGGCTGTCCCAAGCTGAAGCTGACTGAAGATGAAGAGAAGATGACCATCCCGGGGAGCAAGGTGGTCTACAGGCTCTGGGATGCTGCTGGTGAGATGCCGACCTAGCACTCACCCTGCGAAATGAGGGAAGCTTCCTGGGAATACATTGACCGTCTTGGGACTGGCCCCCCAGAGAACAGGACAGACACCGGAGACACATCGGGTCTTAAACGTGCCCAGCTGGTCTTCCCGAGTCTTGGCTCAGAATTTGGTGGGGTGGGATTGGAGATCGGAGTGTGGCCATCACTTTGGGGTCCCTGGTTTGTCTAGCCCAGGGAGTGGTGATGGCCGTTACCCCTAGCCATTTCTCATGTGGCGCTGAATCGATGAGGAACGAATGGGAATCTATCAACCTTACTAACCCCTCGATGCCGGCCTCGGCAGAACACCCAGCTGGAGAGGCTGAATTGGAGGCGAGGTCCTTCCTGCTTGGGGCTGGGAGTAGGGTGCTGTGGGGAAGCCTGTGTTGCCAGCCCTGCTCTCTAGACTAAGAACGTCAGCCTCCAGGGATGTCAACCAGAGTGGAATGGCCCCCAAGCCTGAGTGTTTCCCTGATGCAGCCCAGATCTAACCTGAAGAGCAGCATGTTTCTCTCTGACCTTATAGGCTCCTACTCCCTGGGGGAATTTGGCTGAGCTGGGATTTCTCCCAACACTGGGAAGGCTCAATTTCTGCTGGCGAGGCTCTGGCTCCTTAGCTCAGGTTGTCTCTCCCTGCTCCCGGAGTGAGAATCCCCTGCCCTTGCTGTTTGCTCAGTTTCTAGAGGCACCGTGTTGCTGGGGGAAGTGTGGCTCATCCAGAAAAGCTATTGCTCCCAGCTGGAGTTCCTGACAGTGCGAGGTCCATTGTGGGCACTGTAGACGCCTGTCCCACAACATGCCTTGCTTAGGACCTCCCTGCCCTGCAGTCCAGCTGTGCAGCTGGTCGAACATGCAGAAACGAATGAGAGGCCGTGGGCGTTGGCTGATGAAGCCACCATCTTTGTCAGGATCCAGACCTGCATGGCTCCCCAGCACGGCGTTGCTCTGAACCCCGGTGTGTGCACACACCTAACCCGTGCCACTAATCTCTGCCTCCGACCCCTGGCAGGTCTTGCCTTTATGGATCTCATGGCCCTGGAGGAGGAGCAGCCCCCACGGGCCGGGCAGGCAGTGGCTGTCCACCTGCTGGGGAGGAGCAACGAGGCCAGGAGGGTGACACCCACGGCAGTGGAGATCCTGCACCGCATTTACTTTAAAGATGGACAGGTCAGAAAAAGCTCTCGCCCCCCCCCCCCCCGCAAGTCACCATGTTGCTGCATCTGACTCTCTTGCAAGCTTTCTAGGCCAAGCAGGTTTCTTGGCTCCCCTGCAGCCGTGACTCCTGAAGCTCTGATCTCTGACCTTCTGGGGCTAAGCACACCGTCTCTCAGTCAGTGCTTGAATGAGAAACCTGTAAGGAACTGCAGGAGTCGAGGGAGGATGTTCACATCCCCTTCATTTACACTCCCCATCGCTCCGGTTTCAACCGAGTGTAGCGATTGCCTCTTCTGCGCTGTTGGATAGTGTTGCTTTCTGCTGTCAGATGCCGCCACGTTGCACACCAGAAGTGGCTGCTTTTGCAGAGGACCCTGTCTCTAGAGTTCCTGTAGAGAACAAACATCTGACTAGGTCTTTGGGAGTCATCTGGATGAAAAAGGTAGAGCAAGAAAGTCAGTGGCTCGGTCCACTTTCCTCTTGGCTCTTGAGCTGTGTCTCTGGCTACACCCTGGCTGTTGCCTGGGGATTGGTGTTGCTGATCAAGAATTGGGAGCCAGGGGGAAGATGTCCATTTGCTTCCATCGTGCGTGTCTTTTCTGTGCTCCTGGCTGCAGTGAGCTTCACAGGCAAACTGATCCGAATGGCCCTTATGGGAACTGGGAGGGGCAAGGGGGAGGCCTTCTTCCCAGTAGATCCCCTGCCCTGGTTTGGAAGGCGGCGTGAGTTTGGGGGAAGGAAGGTGACCTTCACCCCTTTGTGGGAGGGTACCAGCCAGGCAACAGTGACTCAGTGGGAGGACCTCTCACTGGCAGCACAGGTAGGGGGTTTGTTCTGACTCACTTTCCGCAGCAGCTGTGATTAGGTGTGGAGAGATGGGAGCTGGGAAGTAGGAAGCTACGCTGATAAGGCGTGGCTAGATCAGAGGACTGGGAGTCAGGGCTCCTGGGTTCTCTTCTGCTCTCCTTCTTGTTCCCTGAGCGACCTTGGGTAAATCATTACTCTGTGCCTCAGTTTCCTCTCCCCTCAAGTGGACCAGTGCTTTCTCAGGGGGTGGGCTTTGAGGATCAGTGGGTATGATGCACTTCACACCTGCCACCTCTTAGCCTGCAATCGCAGAGTTGTAAAATTAAATCTTAGAGGTCTGGGGGAAGCAAACCCCTGGTTCTGAACTCTTTCCAACTCAGCATCTTCTTTGCTTCAGATCCCTGTTCTGCTCAGGCCCAGCGCTTGCTTTTAACACCAGCCTTTGTCCTTCTGTCCTCCTCCCCCTCCCAAGCAGGTCTGCCAGGCTCTTCCCAGCCTGATGGAGATCAAGAGCCACGCGCACAACTCGTTGAGCAAGCTCAGCCCTGCACACAAGAGATTCCAGGAGCCAGAGCCTTACCAGGTACGGGAGCCGTCTCCAGGGGGTGGGCTTTGAGGGTCAGTGTGAGTCCAGGAGCCAGAGCCTTACCAGATACGGGAGCTGTCTCCAGGGGGTGGACTTTGAGGTCCAAGCTCTTCCCCATCGGCCTGGGATTGCATCTTGCAGGGGCAGGCCTGATCAGACGAGAGACTTTCAAGGAGCACTGAGGTGCTTCTAGGGGCGGTCTAGCTGGTGATGCTCTTCCTTCCGACTCCCACGTCTGTGCTGTGCTGGGGGTGGCGGCGACGCTACAGGGAGTGAGGGGGGTTTTCTCGCTGCGAGTGCTCACTATAACAGCCATGCAGCACTGCGGGGCATTGTGCCCCAGGGGGGTAGCATGTTTGAGGGGATGTGCAGCTGAGGGCCTGACAAGCTGTGACCATTACAGATCCCCAGCACTTTTTCCAAGTTAGTCTTGGTGTCTTCTCCCACACTCTCCATTCTTCCTCCCTAAACGCCCTTTGCAGGATTTCTTCTGCTCTTAATGCTGCTGCAGGCTGTTAAATGGCTCTTCCGTTCCACTGCAGAGGTGGCTGCGTTTTGCGGCTGGATGCAGTATTCCCTGAATCGAATGTGTGAAGTGTTTCGTGATGAGAGTTCTGATCATACAGCTCACTTTTCCTTTCTGCTTTTGTTCTCCACCTGTCACTTGGGGTCTCTGGCAGGTCGGGAGCTCTGCATCTCAGTCCCACGAGACTCCGTCCCTCACACGCTGAGTGGGGACAATAAGAGAACCAGGGCCGCATCTTACATCTGACTGACTGGTTTCTTCCCATCTCCACTTCCTCTCTTCCCAGGTTGCCGTGACAGAGAAACTGCACTTTCTCCTCAATGGCCTGCGACAGTGCAGCGAGTTTCCCTGCACCCTCCTGTCCAAGAACAAACTGCATCTGCTGCAGGCCTGAATTAACCCGCACAGAGACCTGGCCCTTCTTGGGGCCACAATGCCTCTCTTTGTTTTTTAAAAAGGCACACATTTTCTGGTACTTTTTAAAGATGGTTTTGCTGTGCAGGACCATAGATGCTGGACAGTCCAGCTCCACCAGGGATCACCAACTTAATCCCCAAACAGGGCCTGGACATCCAGGAAGATTTTTCTGCTCCGATTTGAAATGCAAGGGGAGGAATTGATGGGTGCAGAGGTCCAGCAAGACAGTGCTAGTTTTACTCTACTAGTGGCTGAAGTGTTGGGATCTGCAGTTGCCCTTTTACGCTATTAGTCCGCTGTCTCTGCTGTGTATTTTGGGAAGCCGTATCCTTCCGGTGTGGTTCACTCTGGTTTTCCTGTGAGGACAGCACCTTCTTCCTCAGTAAGTCTGAGTGCCCTACTGCATGTAGTGCCTGACATAAGGTGGTGGTTCTCTTTAACTTCTGTTTATACTGGTGAGCCGTCACAGCTATGGGAGAATGAGCTGGATTCTATTCTTGGCTCATGCATCAGGAACAGAGTTGTTTCAGAAAGAGCAGATTCACCATAAGCAGCATCCAGCTTTCATCACAGACATCTCAATTAGGAAATGCTCTGTTTAGAATGTAGGGCTGTTAATTCTATTTAGCTTATAGCTAATTTGTAGGGTCATAGTGATGGTATTGGACCAAGACTCCTATATCATGTCTTAACGGTGGCCAATATCAGTTTCTTCAAAGGAAGTTACAAGAAACCCCATGAGCTGCATCTTAACGGAGAAACTTATGACTACACCCTGCAGGGAGCTCCAGCCATGGAGGGTTCTGCAGGAGTGGCTGTTTAATCTGACCTTGAGTTGCAAGTTTAAGAATACAAACCAACTTCTTAAAGATGGATCCTTCTCTATGGCCGTAAGCCTCTCATTTCTGACAATCACACTTTGCCTCCAGGTCCCAGGGGAGGTCACTTAGAGACACAAATACAGTGTAAACGGCATGGGGGCAAGGGACTTGAGCCCTGCCATCTGCTTTTTGGAATTTTTCATGATTTGTAGCTAAAGTTATCATGAAATCTCTCTTTAAATGTGTGATGAACACTGGTTTGACTTTAAACTTTCCCCTGCAGCAACTGAAAAACAATGAAATATATAGATTGCAAAGGCTCAGCTGTTTGCTCAGTGTTGCAAAAAGCAAGGCGAGACATGGGCCCTGCTCTGAAGAACTTATCCAAAGTATGGCATTAGCGTATGAAACCGAAAAGAGAAAAATGAGCCGGTTCGCTTGTTTTCACTGTCCGAGTTGAGAGAAATACGAAAAGGTAAAGGCTGAAAAGAATTTTTAATAGTGAGGGTAACTGACCATTGGACCAACTTCTCTAGCGAATGAATGAATGAATTCTCCGTTACTTGGAGTCTTTAAATCACGGCTTAATTTCTTTCTGGAAGAACTGCCTAGCTCATCCAACAGTTCTGGGCTCGATACAGGGATCCCTGAGTGAGATTCTGCACAAGAAGTCAGCTGAGATCATCATAATGGCCCCTTGTGCCCTTAAAATCTGAGAATCTGAACATTTTTTTAAAAATTAATCTTCAAATGCTTTTAGCGGCTGAATAATAGAAGATGAGGGTTGGACAGGACCTCAGGAGGTATCTAGTCTAACCCCCGATCAAAGCAGGACCAACCCCAACTACACCAAAGGTTGGTTTGTTTTCCAAATACTATTTTAACCTGACACTTGTATGGAAAACTTAGTTTTCTGGGACAGTTCTGTTCAAAAGCAGAGATCAGACTTCATCTCTTCATCGCTTCCCTAGAACATCAACACAGCTTCTGGATGAAGAGTTTCCTCTTTAAAAAGAGAAAATACCACTTGCCTTAAACTGGATAAATGTTAAAAAGGAAAAGATGCGCCCCTTCCCCTAGCTGGATGGAGGCTGGTCCTCTCCCATCATGCACTAAGGAGAAGTTGTACCTGCTTTTTTTATTCTCCCCTCCCCCCACAGGTTCAATCTAATAAAGAGCAATTTGTACAGCGGAAGAAGCTGAAGGTAATTGGGAAAGGTTGGCTGGAGACGGGTGTCGCACTAGGCCCAAAAAGGCCAAGCAACTTTGTAAATACATGGCCCGAGTCTAATCTATTATCGGAAAACACAGTGGCAGTGAGGGTCATTCCTTCCACGTAGACTGGATCTTTGATAGGCAAATGTATCGTGCTGTTTACATCTCTTGTGAGAGGTTAGCAATGTAGATAAACTGCTTTCCTGTCAATCTCTCCTCCATTGATGAAAAGTCCAAAAGGGACATAGGAACATTTAGATGGAACTTGAAGGTAAGGACACTATTGATTTTATTCCTCTGAAATTTAAGTAGTAAATACCTCTGAATGGCCAATTACCTTGTGCTCCTTCAGCTAGGTGGGTGGTGAGGTTCTGTGGCCTGCAGGAGGTCAGGCTAGATGGTCATCCTGGTCCCTTCTGAGTCTAGTATCTGGTTTGTTCAGCACATGGGGGGGTGGACACTTCAAAGCCACAAGCAACCACCTATTAACTGTCAAGATATTCGTCAGCCTGCATGGAGCTGTAAAAGACTGTAGGGAACTGATTCCAGATTTGAGGTAAAAATCTGTCCAAGCTTCTCAGGGAACATTTGGATTGCAAGACTGAGAGCCCAGCACCAGCCTGGAATCACCCTGCTAATTCTCACGGGAGAACAAACTTATTCATGGACTATTTAGTCTTTGTTTCTCTGGACTGGATTTTAACAAGTGAAGGTGTGAAACAAAGGACTGAGAGCCATCCAGGTAGGAGGTGTGTACATGCCGCAGTTCTAGAAAGCTGACAGGTATGGATCTTTAAATCATTTCTATGTAGCAGATTGTTTTAGTCCTTTAACAGTTCTTTTATAGTCTGTTTCTTCTCTTGTATAATAAACTTTCAGTGTTAGTTACTAAAGGATTGGTTGGCAGTGTGGTATTTGGGGTAAGATCCAAACCTACGTTTTTCTGTGTCATGTGACTGGCCCTTTGGGGTCAGGAGAACCCTTCTGGTAAAGAGCAGGGAGTTTTAAGTAACATCTCTCTTTACTAGATCCAGTGGATGATTGGGAGCCAGAGGCTGAAATGCAGGAAAAGGGGCTGAGGATATTTTTAGAAGTTTTAGCTTCTTGGTAATCAGTGTGGGGAATCAGAAGCATGATGGAGCCAGCAGGGCAGGGAGAATTTGCTCTCTTTTTGCAGCCTGCCCTGACTGACCTTTTCAGGTGACTGCCCCAGGCATGGATGAGGGCAACAGAGGGGTTAGCCAGTTGGTTGAGTGTCTTCTGTGGAGTAGGGGTGGCTGTAAAGAACCTAGGAATCACGTGGCACCTGCTGCGTCATTTGTAATGGTGCTCCGGAGACCAGCACCACAAGCCTTTTTTACCCCTCTCCCTCAGCAAGAGAAAAGTTTACTAGAGTTTAACCCATGTGACAGCCCCCTCCATACCAAACTGTGCTTCACCAGCAAACTCCCTGCCAGTCTCAGCCTCACCTGACAGTTAATGTTCAGTGAACCTGAGTTCCCAGACACTCTGCAGTGTCCAGTCCCTCCCGCGGTCTCCAGCATACGCCACTGTGTTGGCTCACTGAGAGCTCACTTTTTCCCTTTAGACACAGCACAGAGAGGGTTTATGGTAATCCTACGAATAAGGCTATTAATAAAGAACAGGGATGTGATAGCAAGTGAGAGAAAGACGACAAGTCTGGTTACAAACCAACCAAAAATCTTAATTTTAGCTGCTTACGCTCTTTATGCACACCTCAGCCAGTGATACATGGAGCATAGAATCATAGAATAATAGGGATGGAAGGGACGTCACAAGGTCATCTAGTCCAACCCCCTGGTAAAAGTAGGACCACTCCCACTAAATCACCCCAGCCAGAGCTTTGTCTAACGGGGCCTGAAATATCTCCAAAGATGGAGATTCCACCACCTCCCTAGGTAACCCATTCCAAAGCTTCACCACCCTCCTAGTGAGAAAGTTTCTCCTAATATCCAACCTTGACCTCCCCAGCTGTAATTTGAAACCATTGCTCCTTGTTCTGTCCTCTGTTACCATCGAGAACAGCCTAGCTCCCTCCTCTTTGGAGCACCCCTTCAAGTAGTTGAAGATTACTATCAAATCTCCCTTCAGTCTTCTCTTCTGTAGACTATATAAGCCGAGTTCCTTCAGTCTCTCCTCATAGGTCATGTGCCCCAGCCCTCTAATCATTTTTGTTGCCCTCCGCTGGACTCTTTCTAATTTGTCCACATCCTTTCTGTAATGGGGAGCCCAAAACTGGACACAGTATTCCAGATGCGGCCTGACCAGTGTCGAATAGAGGGGAATTATCACATCCCTTGATCTGCTGGCAATACTCCTACTGATGCAGCCCAATATGCCATTGGCCTTTTTGGCAACAAGGGCACACTGTTGGCTCATATCCAGCTCCCCGTCCACCATAACCCCCAGGTCCTTTTCTACAGCGCTGATACTTAGCCGATCGGTCCCCAGCCTGTAGCAGTAAATGGGATTTTTCCGTCCTAAGTGCAGGACTTTGCATTTGTCCTTGTTGAACCTCATGAGGTTTCTTTTCATCCACGAACTTACTAAGCACGCAGTCTGTCCCATCATCAAGATCATTAATGAAGATGTTGAACAGAACCGGCTCCAGGACCGACCCTTGGGGCACTCCACTTCTTATCGGTTGCCAACTAGACATTGCGCCATTCATTCCTACCCGCTGAGCCCGTCAATCTAGCCAGTTTTCTATCCGCTTTACGGTCCACTCGTTCAACCCATACTTCCTAAACTTGCCGACGAGAATGCTGTGGGAAACTGTATCAAAAGCCTTGCTAAAGTTGAGGTATACCATGTCAATGGCTCTTCCCACATCCACAAATCCAGTCATCTCATCATAGAAGGAAATAAGGTTGGTCAGGCACGATTTGCCCTTGATGAATTCATGTTGACTGTTCCTGATCACTCTATTTTCCTCCAACTGTTTCAGGATGGATTTTTTGAGGACCTGCTCCATGATTTTCCCAGGGATTGAAGTGAGGCTGATTGGTCTGTAGTTCCCTGGATCATCCTTTTTCCCTTTCTTGAAGCTAGGTATTATATTTACTGTTTTCCAGTCATCTGGGACCTCACCCAATTGCTATGAGTTTTCAAAGATAATGGCCAATGGCTCTGCAATCACTTCAGCCAACTCCCTCAGCACCCTCGGATGCAGTTCACCCGGCCCCATGGACTTCTACACATCCAATTTCTTTAACTGTTCTTTAACCTGACTTTCCATTACCGAGGGCCGCTCTTCTCTCCATTCTGCATTACCCCGTGTAGTAGCCTGGGAGCTGGCCCTCCCTGTGAAGACTGAAGTAAAAAAAGCATTGAGTACTTCAGCCTTTTCCGCATCATCCACCACGAGGATGCCTGCCCCATTCAGTAAGGGACCTACACCACCTCTGATCCTTTTCTTGTTGCTGACATACTTCTAGAACCCCTTTCTGTTATCCTTCACATCTCTTGCTAGCTGCAACTCCAATTGCCCTTTGGCTTTTCTGATTTTATCCCTGCAGTCCCGAGCAATATCTTTATACGCCTCCCTCGTCACCTGTCCAAGCTTCCACTTCTTGTAAGCTTCCCTTTTATGTTTCAGCTCCCTGCAGAGTTCCCTGCTAAGCCATGCTGGTCGCCGTCCACATTTGCTGTTCTTTCTGCACATCGGAATGTTATCTTCCTGTGCCTTTAACAGGGTTTCTTTAAAATACAGCCAGCTGTCTTGGACACCTTTCCCCTTCAGATCAGCCTCCCAAGGGATCCTGCCCATCAGCTCCCTAAGGGAGCCAAAATCTGCTTTTCTGAAGTCCAGGGTGTGTGTTCTGCTTCTTTCCTTCCTTCCATTCATCCGGATCCTGAACTCTACCATCTCATTGTCGCTGCTGCCCAGGTTGCCGTTCACTTCTACTTCCTCAATCAATTCTTCTCTGTTTGTGAGCAATAGGTCTAGAGGTGCAAGGCCCCTAGTTGGTTCCTCCAGCATTTCTACTAGGAAGTTGTCTTCAATATTCTCCAAAAACTTCCTGGATTGCCTGTGCACTGCTGTATTATCTTCCCAGCAGATGTCAGGATAATTGAAATCCCCCTAAGAACCAGGGCCTGCGACGATCTGGAAACTTCTGTTAGTTGTCCATAGAATGCCTCATCCACCTCCTCCTTCTGGTCTGGCGGGCTGTAGCAGAGACCCACCACAACACCCCCCTTGTTGCATTCTCCCCTAAACTTAACCCACAGACTTTCAACCGGCTTGTTTCCACTTTCATAGTGGAGCTCTGAGCAGTCATACAGCTCTTTTACATATAGCGCTACTCCTCCCCCCCTTCTTCCCTGCCTGTCCTTGCTGACAAATTCCAAACGGGTAGCCGTGTTAGTCTATTGTAGAAAGACAACAGAGTCCTGTGGCACTTTTAAAGACTAACAGATTTATTTATCGCATGAGCTTTCGATAAATAAATCTGTTAGTCTTTAAAAGTGCCACAGGACTCTGTTGTCCTTGCTGAGCAATTTATATCCATCCATGGCAGTGCTCCAGTCATGCAAGTTATCCCACCATGTTTTTGTTATTCCAATTACATCATAGTTCCTTGTCTGTGCCAGTACCATCAATTCTTCCTGCTTGTTTCCCAGGCTGCTCCTATTTGTGTACAGACACTTAAGATACCGGGCCCATTGCCCTACTTTTTCCTGTTGATTTTCTCTCCTGTCACATTTTCCTCCTTGCAATTTCTCCTGGTGTCCTCCTTCCCCACTCGCCTGAGGTATTATGACTTCATTAAGATATATAAGACAGTGATTTGATTGGGGCCCCGCCGCGGGGGGCCCAGCGGGCGGGGCTTTGTGGCGGGCGGTTATAGCCCCTGCTCCCCCCCAAGTCTCCCTCAGTTTCACTTACCTGTGGGCCTTGGTCACCTTCCCCCTTCAAACCTAGTTTAAAGCTCTCCTCACCAGGTTAGCCAGTCTGCTTCCAAATACGGTCTTCCCCTTCCTGGATAGGTGGAGTCCATCTCTGCCTAGCAGTCCTTCTTCCTGAAACAGCACCCCATGGTCGAGGAAGCCAAAGCCCTCCTGATAACACCATCTCCGCAGCCAGGCATTCACTTCCAGGATGCATCTGTCCCTGCTCGGGCCCCTACCCTTGACCGGAAGGATCGAGGAGAACACTACCTGTGCACCGAACTCCTTCACCCGTGCTCCCAGAGCCCTGTAGTCTCCTTTGATCTGCTGAGGGTCACCTCTCGCAGTATCATTGGTTCCCACATGGATGAGTAGCATGGGGTAGTAGTCAGAGGGATGGATGATTCTCGACAATCCCTCCGTAACGTCTCAGATATGGGCCCCGGCAGGCAGCGTACCTCCCGAGAGGCCTTGTCGGCGACAGATGGGTGCCTCCGTCCCCCTCAGAAGAGATCAACCACCACAACCCGACGTTTTCTCCTGGGTGTGATGGTTGTGATCCTCCCAGCCTGGGGGGTGCAAGGCTTCTCTTCCACCTCATCGCTTGTCTGTAGTGCTGCGTAGCAGTTCTTTACCACAGCGGAGGGTGGGATGGGAGCAAGGGTGGAGCACTGTCTGCTGCCAGAAGTAACCAGCTGCCAGTGTCCTCCCTGTGCCTAAGCCATCCCATCCTTCTCCGAGGGTGTGGCAGCAGTCCTTTGCCTCTGGATCGTTTCTTCATCCCTGCATGTTTCCTCATGGATGCTATCCAGGAACTTCTCCAGGGCATGGATACTCTTGAGCCTGGCCACCTCCTCCTATAACTCCCCCACCTGCTTCCTGAGAGATTCCACCAGGAGCCACCTGTCACACTGAATGATCTCCCCTGCCTGACTGAGTGGGAAATGCAGGTCAGAGGATATCTTACCAGGTATATTTGGCTAAATATTCTGATAAGATGTTGGGTGTGTCCTTTGCTGGTTGGCATAAGGAGGGTGGTAGAGTCCCAAGTTCCCGTTTGATTCAGCCACTGGAAAATAAAATTCCTTTCCTTGCCATGTCTTGTCCTCTTGCTTTCCACAGGGGGGAGGTAGGTTCTAGGCTGGTGCACGGGTCCCTTTTGTGGATGAAACTGGATCGCTGTTGTGGTCTTGTGCATGCTCTGTACTGCCTCATACTCTAGAACGGGAGCATAAATGGCAGAATGGACACAGCCCTCCCTCATCGCCCACATCAGCAAGCCAGAATTTGGCCCTTGTCCGACCGGCTAGTGCTTCTACATCACCGTCCACCAAGCCTCCAGGAAACACTTCCAGTTCCCGGAGGACCAACCCTTAGTGGAACAGGATTTGGCCCCTCAGATACTAATTGGGAGAGTAGGTACTCGCCAAATGACTGGTTGTGACGGCAAGCTGCATCTAAGGAGGTAGGAAACCCACATCTTGCTGTACCTAGATCGACTGATCAGCAGCAGGTCCCAGCAGATCATATCAGCCCTAACCTGTGTCCACTCCCTCTTCTCGTAAGCAGGACTCCTGAACTGTAAGAATCGTCCCTCCCCCCCTTGCAGAGGTCAGGGTTCATAGGTGTTATGATCGACTCCCATTGATTCTGCCTCTCAAAGGCCAGGTTCCAGCCACTCCAAGCGGTGGCAAACACTCCATGCTAAATGCTTGTCAAAGACAGGGCAGGGAGTGGTTAAGGAACTCACAAAAATCATGCTGGACTAGCATTTAAGTCTGAAAGTCCTACAGCAACATGGGCAGGTTGGGTGGTGATACGATCCAATTCTACCATCTCACACTGCATGGGAGTGAAATGCCCTCAAGAACCTCTTCCATAAGTGCCCGCCTAACACTCAGAGGCGCCTTCTACCCCAGTGTTTCTCAACCTTTAGTGGACTGGGGAACACAAAGTATTAATGCCTTTATGCAGAACACCTCAGGAAGACTTTCTCGAAAAAGCTGTTATATACCAGCTGTGATGTTTTTAATATCTCCATACTATGCATTCCTGCAAAAACAATTCAGGAAACCTAAACAGCCTCCATTGGCCTGCCCCCCCCCCCCCCCCCCCATTAGCCCTCAACACCGCCCCAATTTCCATTCCTGGGGAAAACACTGTATAGGTTAACCCCGAATACACAATGAGAGCCATAGATCTCGACAGCCACAAACTGTAGCTAAAATAAACATTTTTAATTTCTAAATTGTGAGAGAGGCATAAAAATTATACAAA
>ML688488.1:0-19433 GCA_007922175.1 Pelusios castaneus
GGGGGCCAGGGGTCCTGGGGGACAAGGAGGCTTGGTAGAGCACAGAGCAGCTCAGCCCCCTTCAGCTACTCTCATCCTGCCCAGAACAAGAGTCGGGGCCAGCCCACAGACAGCGATTCCCAGCTGCAGGGCAGAACAGTCTGTAGCTCCCCAAGGTTTGCAACCGTGGGCAATGGGTGAAGCTTCCCCTCAGGGTTAGCTCCCTGTCCCACCTCCTCCACCTACAGTTCTGCCCACACTCCACTCCAGGCCTCCCCGCTCAGTCTCCCTGCTCCCCCTAGGTGGTAAGATACAGCTGGTGGGGGGACTGAGGAAGAAGAAGGGATGTGGTGGCAGGGGGACTAAGTGGAAAGCAGTGTGTGGAAGCAAGGAAGAGGAGACTGAGAGGAGCAGAGAGGGATATGACAGTGATCATGGGAGGAGTGTGGCCTGGGGCAGAGCAGGGGTGAGAGCCACATGTGGGAGAGAGAGGACGGGGAGCTAACCATCCTGAGGGGAAGCTCCACCCTCCCTCCATGGTCTGGGTCCTTTTAAAATCCCTGGGCCCTGGGGCAACTGCTCCCATTGCCCCATATCAGTGGGCCTGGTAGGAGAAGCTAGGTGTTTAGTGCAGCCAAGGCCTGAAAGTGGCTTGACTAGGACAGAGCCAGTAATCAGAAGGGCAAGCAAGCAGAAACCTGTGGCATTGCATGTAGAGAAGCAGCGGACCCAGTCCCCCAGTAATACAGTGATGGCTGTCTACAGCAGCAATACCCTGGAGGAGATGGACCTGAGATGAATGACTCTAGCAGGCCTTGAAAACTGCCAGTGCAATCACCCCAGAGGTGTGAAGGCCTGTGGCCTTGCTAGCAGCAGTATGGCACATGGCCCTGTGATGTGTTACAGGTGTACACTCAGGGCATGGCAGGTTCCTGGAGGCTCGCGTGGTTCTCTGTGGGGACACACTGCACTTCCATGCTCTCCCCCAACACTCTGATTTGCCTGCCTCCTTCTTCCTCATTTAGACCTGCTCCCGTGGGTACAATGTTCCCCTCAGGGTTAGTCCGTGAACAGGCAGGGTTCATTGCCGTTGGAAACTAGCCCCACAGAGCTCACAGTGGTCAGGCTGATACCCAGATCTGCAGCACTTGAAATGTGACTTTCCTGAAGGTAACAGCTGTTGTGTTACTGCTGTGGGAGAAGAACAGTGAGCGCAGGCGCACCATACAAGGCGTATGTACCTCGGACTGGGCAGGCACAATGAACTGCGGCGGGAGGTTGACATCAGGCACTTTGCAGTCTGTAGTAAACGTCACTGGGAAGAAGAGGGGGTTTTCCACTTTGATGGAGGAGGACATGCTCTGCCGAACAGGGGTCACCATCTCGATGGTGCTGATCGGGCCAGAAGGGATGGCCTTGAACGTGACCAGGTAGAACAAGTACTCCTGCGTCACCTCATTGCGAAAGGTCACCTGAAATCAAGGAGTGCCAGTCAGACCTAGGGGCGTGGTTCACATCACAAGAGAAGTGAACTCATCTGGGACTCTTCCCATCTGCTCATATGCACACCTGGCAGAGACCTGGAGCCCTGATCACCTTCCAGTGGAGTCCATGTGGCTTTCATTTAGCTGTGTAACAACAGAGTAGCCATTTCACTGTGGGCACTCAAACGTTTCAGTGTTTTGGTTTAAGCCCTGCAGACAAGCAGCCCTTCCCTTGAGGAGCCCCAGGGTCTGGGCGGGGGCCTACCTTGGCACTGAACATTCCTTCCTTGTAAGAGAAGAAGGTCAGCTTATAGTCCTTCCTGGAGGAGGCAGGCACTTCCATGTAGTCCAGCCCCTTCAGCATCGTGGTGCTGTCCAGCTTCTCTGGTTTGATCACATCCACTATCACATGGAACCTGGGGAGAGACAGCCAGGAGCAAGGGCCAAAGCCTGATTTGCACCGTAAACAGCCAGACACTAGACAGTTAGCACATGTGTATGCAGGCTGACCAACTGCTGAAGCTAGGGCAAGTCAGTGATGTGGGACATGGGCTCTGACTAGAGGGCCCAGGTGCTGTAAAAGCACCCCCGTGACAAGCTCTGTCGACCAGAAAGTGTCTCCCGTTGGTGCAGCACAGTGGAGATGCTGTGGCAGGTCAAAATTAGGAAGTGAATGGGAGATAGGCAAACCATGGAGTGGAACTTGTCTATCTCCTGTCAATTGGCATCATTACTGTAGAGCAGGCCTAAATCTAGTCCCACTCTGATATTCACAAAGGTCTCTGACATGCACCACCCCTCAGCACACAGATGGACTGGCTCATCCCAGGACAGAGGTCTGAGCCCATGTCCGCTCTAGTGCCCTCAGCTATATCTACACTTGGAAAGTTAAATCAACTCTGTTAAGTCGACTTAACAGAGTGGCTACACTTTAAGTTGACAAATCAACCTTGTTAAGTTGACTTAACAGTAGACATAGCCGTTCACACTGGTTTTAAGTTGACTTAATAAGGTCAACTTAGTGCTATTCCCCGTCCTCACTGGCTTTAAGTTGACTTAATAAAAGCCCAGTGTGGATGTGGCTTTGTGTAGGTTGACTTAAGCGTCCTTAAATTGACCTGAGTTGCCAGCATAGGTGCACCCCTAATGCCCAGCCAGCCTGCGTTGCAGTGAGCACGCAGCTGAACCTCTTGGAGCCAGGCTTGTGTTTGGATAGTCCACCAAAGCAACTCATAATTCCTGGGCCCTATATGGTCTGGCCTTTCTGGTCCTCATCAGATGGCCCAGCATGTGCTTTGTTGTTCCAAAACATGGGACTCTTCTGAGTTCTAGTGAGGATGGAACAAAATCCCATCGGTTCATTTCACTGATCCATAAAGGCCTGCTCTACACTGCCAGGAAAATTTGGCAGCAGTCTACAGGAGTTACACAGGCTATGCAGACTAACTCTCATTGACTTCCTAACTCCCCTTCAGTGTGGTGTCTTCATGGTGTTGTGCCACTTGGGGTGGTTTTACTCAGACCATTTCCAGATTGACTTAGCATGTCTTAACTGACCACTAAGTTGATCCGGAAATATCGATCTGATGGCAGCAGTTTATGGCGCCATCAATTTAGACGTGGCCTAAGAAACACAGATGGGCTGGTTATTTTGAAAGGGCCTGGTTACCTCACAGTTAGTTAGCTCCCCCTTGGGGAGACAGGATCAAAGGCCAGGCTGAGTGCAGGTTATTGCCTACCAGCCTTGTGGCCTAGCCAAGCTCCGAAGAACCTTCTGGAAACCCAAGTCACAGCACATACCCTGCAACTCCCAGCCACCAGCCCAAAGCAGGCAATGCCAGTGCAAGCATGGAAAGCCCTCTGTGTGGCTAGCTGGGAACCACCTCTAGACGGAGGCCACCTCTCTAGTTTACCTCTGTGGCTTGTTCAGCCAGTTGGCAATGGAGAGCAGTTCGGTGTAAGTAGTCTTGCAGGGCACCTCTCGGACAATGGTCCCGGAAGACTTAGGGGGCTCGGCAGTCCCCTGCAAGAGGTACAGGAGCCCTGTCCCATCAGGGAGTGGGAAGAAGATAGAGCCCTAGAGACAATGAAGAAGCTTGGTAGGTTCCCCGTTCAGCAGTTACCTGCTCCCGAATGCAGACACATGTGGGCTGGAGCTGCCCTGTGCTGCATAACCAGAGTGAGCCAGCTCCCCAGCCAGTCACTAGCAGGGGAAGATGCACCTCCGTGCAAGGCTCATCCTGCAGAGGAGTCAATACAGGAGGCTGTGGGGCCAGGGAAGAGGGGACATGGCTGAAGCAAAACCAGAGTAGCCAGGATGTCACTGTGCCATGATGGGTCTCAGGTGTGGCAGAGTTCCCTGGCATTGGGCCTGGTCATATAGCAGCAGCAGGGCAGTGCAAAGGTGAGCTATACGCTGCCCTGACACCAGCCCTCCATCCGAACTCTGCTGATCCACAGTTCAGGTTCTGCCCTCAAGTCTCCAGCTGCTGCTTTAGAAGTTACGGGGATAAGAAAGCTGGGAAAGGGGTGGTGAACTTCCTCCCCTGCCCCTCCCCATCCTCCCCTGCCAAACGCTCCAGCTCCCAGCAAACCTCTGCAGATTGCTTCAGGTGAGAGAGTGCAGCCTGCCTCTAACATCACTCTGGATTCAATGTGTGCTTCCCCTACACCAGCCCTTCCTTTCCCTTCCTTCTTCAGCTCCTCTGAGCAAGCCACCACTAGCAGCCTTGGACCAGCAAACTCTCCTTGGGGCGGTGGATGGGACCCCCAAGTCTGTGGGACAGCCTGTTAGCAGGCATGGTGCTTAGCTCAGGTGGCAACAGAAGCTCTCTGGGCAACCAGCCACACTGGCTGGAGGCCTGGTGCCGTAGCACAGGTGCTGTCTACACTGCAGTCAGAGGCAGACTGCAGCATGTGGAACAAGACCCAAGCAAGCTCTGATCACAATCTCAGTGACGTCTCGATTGCAGGGGCTAGCGCTGAATACATCCAAGCCCCTGACTGGTTATACAGCTTCACTGGTTGGGACTGGAGTTAGCTCAGAGCTAGTCCAGATCTGGCAACACTGGTGCAGTCATGCTCTGGATTCCAGGGTAGACATACCCGTTGTTCTCTGCTCTTCACTTCCAGCCGACAGGCAGGATTCTCGAGGGCACAGGCCAAATCCAGGGAGGCACCAGATTTCCAGGAGAGACACAGCAGTTCAGCACTCTTCAGGATTTTGCCCAGTGTTCTCAGACCCTCCCATTTGGCTTGGCTCGAGTTCCACATTATCACAAGCCAGGACTTCTCTCTGTGTGGGACCAGCTCAGATCTCTCACGTCTGTGGAGACCTGGAGTGTCTCCACTAGAGCCAATCTGAAACAGCACTGGCATAACTTGGACTGTGCCCTTTGTGTAGGGCCCATTCTGAATGGGAAGGACCAAGGAGCAGAGGTGGCGGTAGCCTATCTGGGGCCCTAAGCAAAAGTCCATTGTGGGGCCCCCATAGGGCTCTTTGGCACCAGCTCCCCTCATCCCCGATGCCCCACTGGGCACTCTGAACCCTGCCTCCCCTGCAGCCCCAGCACCCTGCCCCTGCCAGGGGCCTCAAAAGCAACCCCAGTGCCCCACTGGGGCCCCCAAATCCCCCTTTGCCAAAGGCAAGGGGCAGGGTGGGAGCACAGAGCCAGGCCTCTGGGCCAGCCCACCCTGCCCAATCCCCCTCCTCACAAGTGCTGGGGCCCCTGCAGGCCGATTGTCCCTGGGCCTTGCCTCCGCACAGGGCCCCCCTCGATGCCAGCCCCAGCCCCTTCCCCCCCAACTCTACCATGTGTTCTGCAGGGTGGGAGGCAGACTCAGTTTTTGGGGTAGGTGAAGAGGCCCCTTGCTGCTGGGGGGGCCCTTATTTCACCTATCCCAAAAGCCACCTCTGCCCAGGAGGCCTCACCACCCTCATAGGAAGCTGTGTAAGACACTTCCTTGTGCAGGGTACTCATTTAAAACTGGCAGCCACCGGCCTGCAGAGTGGAAATATGTGTGCTTTGTGACCCCATGGCTTCAGTGCATCACTCCACCCATGTGTGGGTGACCAAGCTGTGCACCTGATTTAGATTCTCTTATGTAAAGAGAATAAGAGACCACTCTCTCAATCAGCAGGGAGGCAACCAAGTGTGTCCAGTTGATAGGAAAGAGAGAGCACATGGTGAAAGCAATCATGCTGCTGCCGAATGGGACCAGCAGCAGCTGGGGAGGGGTCTGACCAGTCTGGCACTTGATGAATTTCGCAGTGCTCAAAATGGCAAGCAAGTCACAAAAGGGGAATGGTTTCTGAAAGCTAGGTGCACTGGAAGCTGCAGCGGACTGGAGTTTAGAGGGGTATTGATGATGTTCACAATAAAGCACATGGGGCTGAAAGGAAGCACAACTGAAATTGCTCGCTAGCAATCTTAGAAGAGTCCCAAATATCATAGCTTATAGGAATGCCTGGCTGGTTACATAGGGCCCTGTAGACAAGCCTGGAGCTCTGAATTAGACTGCCACATTTACCCCAAACCCCATGTTAGCCATGTTTGCACTCTGGGCAAACTTTTTGAATTGGAGGAGCCTAAAAATGAAGCCGCCTGTAACCACATTTAGGCATCTAAATCAAAGAGGAGCAATTTCCCCATTCTCAGAACCTGCAACTCACCTGGCGGCAGCTGCATTTGCTTAGCACATTTCAAATCCAGGTTGCCTCCTATTTAGGTGTTTAACTCAGCCTTCTAAATCCCTAGTCACACACCTAATGAGAATGTTGGGGTAAAAATCTCAGAAGAGTGTAAATGAGTTAGGAGTCTAGTGTAGCTTCCACAACCCCTAGGTGCCTAAAATGTGAAGTGAAGGGCTTTATGGCATCTAAGTATGCAAACTGGGTCTGTAATTGGCTGTGCAGCTACAGAGGAGCAGATCCACAGATCAAACTGTATTTCATAAGAACATCCACATAGGGTCAGCCCAATGGTCCACCAAGCTCCATACCCCACTTGCCAACAGTGGCCAGTGCCAGGAGCAGTTCAAAGTATATTTGGATGGAGTGAACAAAACAGGGCAATTCATCGAGTGATCTGTCTCTTGCTTTCCAGTCCCAGCTTCTGGCAGTCAGAGGCTTAGGGACACCTGGAACATGGGGTTACATCCCTGAACCTCTTGGATAATCCCTACTGATGGACCAAGATTATCCAAGAGGTTCAGGGATGTAACCCCATGAACATATATCATTCTTTTTTGAACCCACTTATACTTGTGGCCTTCACCACAGGTTGACTGTATGTTATTTGAAGAAGTACCTCCTTATATTTCTTTTTAAAGAAATAAACTTCTGCTTATTAATTTCATTGGGTGATCCCTGGTCTTTGAAAAAGTGAAGGGGTAAATAAAATTTCCTTATTCACTTTCTCTCCATCATTCATGATTTTATCATATCCCCCCTTGATCGTCTCTTTTTTATGCTGAACAGTCCCAGTTTTTTCATCTCTCCTCATATGGAAGTTGTTCCATACCCCTAAACAATTTTGTTGTCTTTCTCTGGATTTTTTCCAAATTCTAATATATTTTTTCAGATGATGAAAGCAGAACTACGTACCTTATTAAAGGTATGGTAATACAATGGGTATATACAGTGACATTCATTTATGATGTTGTCTATCACAGTTCTCAACCTTTTAAGGGTTGCGACAACTGGGAGCCTTCCTGTGTGTGACACACCAACCACCCCATGTCTTAGCTCCACCTCCCACACAGCCCTGAATCTGCCCCCCCACCCTTGAGCAGGCCTGCATCCTAGCCCTGCAGCCCATGTCTTGACTCCCGCGTCTCTTCGCTTCTCCTCAGCCCAAGCCTGCGTGTCTCCACTTCTCCCCAGCCCGACCCCATGTCTCTCCCCTTTCTCCCCAGCCCCACTCCACGTCTCTTCTCTCCAGCCTGACTCCATGTCTCTCCTCCCCAGCCCGACCCCCCGATCTTTCCTTTCTCCCCAGCCCGACCCCCCGTGTTTCTCCCCTTCCCCAGTCCGACCCCCGGTTAACACAAGTTGGCTGCATGTGTCGCAGCCCATGTGTCACTGCGGCAGCTCAGCGGGAGCAGGGCAGGCTTAGCTCGTGACACACTCACCACTGTGCCGCGACACACTTTTGTATCGTGACACAGTGGTTGAGAACTGCTGGTCTATTTTATCTATTCTTTTGGGAATGGCTCCTAACATTCTGTTAGCTTCTTTGCTATGTCTACACTGGCAATTTAAGTCAGTGTTAAGGACAATGTGGACGTGGAGTAACCCTTAAGTCGACTTTATTAAGTCGACTTAAGGGTGGCTAGGTCGACTTAACAAAGTGGACTAAGTCAACTTAAAGTTAAGTCAACTTAGTCCACTTTGTTAAGTCGGCTTTAATAAGATCGGCTTTAAGTCGACTTAAAGTCGACCTTATTAAGTCGACTTAAAGTTGACCTAACTTTTCCTAGTGTAGACATAGCCTTTGATTGCCACTGCATATTAAACAGATGTTTTCAGAGAACTGTCCATGATAACTGCAAGATCTGTTTCTTAAGTGGTAACAGCTAATTTAGACCCCATCAGTTTGTGTATAATTGAGATTATGTTCTCCAGTGTACATTACTTTGCATTTATCAACAATGAATTTTCGCTGCCGTTTTCTTGTCCAGTCACCTAGTTTTGTGAGATACCTTTTAACTCTTCACGGTCAGCTTTGGAGTTTACTATCTTGAATAATTTTGTATCACCTGCAGACATTGACACTTCACTGTTTGCCCCTTTTCTCAGATCACTTATGTATATATTGAACAATTTTGGTCCCAGAACAGACACTGCTACTTAAAAACACCAAGTGTACCCCTCTATTTACCATTCTCCACTGTGGAAAATGACCCTTTATTCCTACCCTTTCTTTCCTATCTTTTAACCAGTTATTTAGCCATGAGACAACCTTCCCTCTTCTCACATGACCACTTACTTTGCTTAAAAGCTGTTAGTGAGGGGCTTTGTCAAAGCCTTTCTGCAATCCCAAGTACACTACCTCCACTGGATCACCCTTATCCACATGCTTGTTGACCCCCTGAAAGAATTCTAACATATTGGTGAGGCATGATTTCCCTTCATAAAAGCCATGTTGATTCTTCCCCAATATACTGTGTTCATCTATGTTCTGATCAGGGCTGTCCTTTCGGGGGGGCAAATGGGGCAATCGCCCCAGGCCCCACGGTTATGTGGGCCCCGCACTGTCCCGCTCCCAGCGGGGCAGTGCGGAGCTCGAGCCGCAGCTCCCCGCTCCCCCCACGGCCACGCTTTGCCCTGCCCTCCCTGCCTTTGGCAGCAAGCCAAAGGCAGAGGGGTGGGGTAATGCAGGAGGCTTCCCCCAGCCTCTGGCCCTGGGCCTGCCCGCCCCACCCCCAGGGTGGAGCAGACCAGCCCAGGGGTGGGGCAGTTGAGTGGGGCCCAGCCTCTCGTCCGGCCAGCCGGCCTGCCTTTCATGGTCAGCCAGCCTGGTACCGGCCCCAGCCGGTGGCGGGGCCTCGACTGGCCAGATCCCGGTGGGAGCCTCAGGGCCCGCTCTCTGGCCCTGCACTGGCAGCCTGGGGTCCCGGCTGGAGCTGGCTCCGGGGACCCGAGGCCGCGCCACTGCCGGGAGCCTGCCCCTGGGCCTGCTGCTCTGCCCTGGAGGCGGGGCAGGGGGCTGCTGGGGTCCCCCGCCATAGCCAGCTCCCCCAGGGCCAGCTCCCAGCGGCAGCCTCAGGGTTGTGGCCAGGGCCGGCTCTTGCTGGTGGCGGGGCCTTGGCAGCATAGCAGGCCAACCCAGTCTGCCCTTCCTCCCCCCCCAGGCCAGTTGGCCCCGGGCCCCACTCCCCCCTAGGGTCAGCCCTGGTTCTGATAATTCTCTTCATTATTGGAGTTTCAACCCATTTGCCTGCTACTGTATGCTTTTAGTTTTTGTATCTTTTGCTAGTTGCTTTTGGCCTCTCTAATTGTACTTTGACACTTGACTTGGCAGAGTTTATGCTTCTTTCTATTTCCCTCAGTAGGATCTGATCGCCAATTTTTAAAGGGTGTCTTTTTGTCTTTAACCGCTTCTTCTACGCTGTTGTTCAGCCATGATAGCATTTTTGTTCACTGTTTTTATATGGGGCATATGTTTAAATTAAGCCTCTTTTATAGTATTTTTTAAATTTTCCATGTGGCTTGCAGGCATTTCACTCTTGTGATAGGTCCTTTTCCCTTGGGGAGTGGACCAGCTAGCCCAAGGGCGGGGTGGGAGCATGGAGCCTGTCCTCTGGGCAGCCTCCGCCTTCCCCCAGCAAAGACAGTCCAGGTACAAGGATGTCTTCTGGAAGGAGGTTGCTCATTTCAAGTCTCAAATCCTCTGAGTGATAATCCTTGTTTTAAAATTGCACTTGCTAATCCAAGGGCAGGCAAACCATGGCCCTTGGGCTGGATCTGGCCCACAAGTGCCCGAGCTGCAGCCTGCACTCTGAAAGGCACAGAGTCTCCTGCACCTCTCCCCTCTTTTGAAGGACCGGCACAGTGCCCCCCACAAGTCAGCGGGGATGTTGCCCCCATCAAAGCCAAGGGGGTGGAAGGTTAGTGCTGGGGGGCGGGGGCTAGCCCTTCACAGAGAAGCAGAGCCAGAGCCTGGGTTCTCCTCCTGGGTCCTAGTGCTAGAAGGGTTCCATTTCTGTGTGCGCTCTGCTGCCCAGCGTACACGGAAACGAAACCCAACTGCAGCACAGCACTCAAGCCCTGTGCAGGAAACAAAGCTAACATGGGTCTGATGATAAAATCCTCCTGGGCAGCTGGCTGGCCACTGGAGCAAGAGCCCTTCCCCTCTGAGTGCCTGGCTCTTTCTTTCCCAGAGAGGGCTCTGCTTTAGCCTCCTGGAGTAGAGCAGTTGAAAAGGCAATGGGAGGGGAGGCAGCAGGAGAGGGGAGTAGGGATTCCTTCAGCAGCAATGTGGTAAATAAGGGAGGGGGGACTCCTGGGGCTGGGCTAACAGCTAGCCAGGATTCCCTGGAATGGGCTTCCTAGGAGTGTGGGGGTCTGCCCCCAGCCCTCCTGCTGTGGCTACACTGAGGCTGAAAGTCAGGGAGGAAGGGCAGGACTGGGGGCAGCAAACCCCCCACACCCCTAGCTCAGATGTCCTGCTACTGCTTGTGGCAAGGCGTGCAGTGGGAATGGCCACTGCTGCCCTGCAGGGAAGAGAGATAACAGAGAAGCATCTCTGTATCTCCAACCCCCTCTTCCCACCCTGGGGGTGATGGGAGGGGGCTGCAAGGCATGGGGCATGTGGGGCACTGGGGGAGGGGGGGAGCAAATGTGGACTTGGCCCCTGGGTGCCAGAAACCCTCTCTACACCAGAAACCCCCCGGCTGGCTCTCCAGCTCTCCTTCAGGGCCAACTCTGCACCCCTCCAGGGCAAGTTATCCCCCATCCCTGCTTTCCCCTGCCCACACTGGCCCAACTGGGAATATTATTGCCCACCCCTGAATTTGATACCTGTCAGTCCCCCAGATCTCTAGCTGTGGTTACCAGGGACTGGTGCATTAAAGAAATGGCTGCCAATGCTCTCATGCCTGCCTCCACAGCTCACAAACCTGGTGCTTCTTGTTCTCCACATTCATGGTGAGGGGTCTGTAGGTGATCTCGTAGGGCTTGTTTTGCTGATGGGCCTCTACTAGAATGAATTCAGGCCCTTTCCATTGTTCCCCTTCAATGATGGGCTGCAGGTGCCATGACTGGTTGCTCCGATTGGATAGCATGATAGTCTGGGTGTGTTTTCCACGCACCTGGCACATGAAATTCATCACCTGCAACAGAGGAGAAGAGTCAGATGCTATCCCCAGTAAGGCCTTTGGTATTGTCATGTGTGGGTGCAGGCGCAAAGACACGAAGGACGGGGTGCAGACCAGACAGAGAGAGGAAGGGATGTATTAACTCAGAAACAAAGCTCCCTAGTAAGGGCATTTTGCAGGATTTCATGCAGTCCTTATTCACAGAAGCAGGCCTCCTGGAAGTGACAGGGCTACTTATGGTAAGTGCTTCAGAATGGGTAGATGTCAGCTCCAGTCCTCTTTGTGGACAAGCCGCTTGGTTTAGTTTGAGTTCTGCCTTTGGAATTCAGGAGGACGGTGGGGTCCAGCACTCATGAAATGTCTGTCTGCCCCAAATTCCCATTCCTGACCCAGAATGTCTGTCTGTCTGTTCAGAGTTCCCATTCCCGACCCGTGGCCACACTGGCTCCACATAGCCAGCAAGTAGTGTTCATGCTGTTATTGAAGTTCCAGAACCTCACTTGGACCTTGACATAGGTCTGGTCTACATTGCCAGTGGGCATTGACAGAAGATACACAAGCTGTGCGCTATAGCTCATGTATCTCCTCTTGTCTTACTAACTTTCGCTTACTGCAGCATCTTCACTGGGCTGCATCAACGGGAAATGCCTTGAGGTAAACATAGCTGTACTCTTTTCAGGGGGGTAGATTTACAGCATTGGCTGGAGAGCACTTCTGGGATTGATTGTGTGGGTCTTCACTGCCCACTCAATCGATCCTGCTGCATCTACCTCTGCATCTCGATGCAGCCACAGGAGTGTAGACATGCCCACAGAATTAACATTCTGTCCATCACCAGCAATTTTCACCTCCCAGCATGTAGGTTGTGCTATTGCTTTTCCCATGTGGATGCTGGGGGAATATGTTGGGCATTTACAGCTATGCTGCTGGCTTGGAAATGGACCTAGCTTTCAGGCTAGGACTCTGGCATGGCCCTGCAGTCTATGGCTATGTCTACACTTGTTAATTTAAGTCAACTTAGTGTGTCTACACTTAAAAATAAAGTCGACTTAAAGGGGATTTAAAAAAGTCGACCTAGAGTGTCCACACTGGACGCCTAGGTTGACTTCTAGGGGCTTAGGGGGACCTAGGGGAGGTCCACAGGGGAAGGGGGGCCCCCCTTGCCCAATGCCAGGGGGCTCAGCATTTGCCCCATTGTACGTAGGTACAATGGGGCAAAGGGGGACAGGGACCCTGGCAGGACATAGGGGCAGGGTGGGCAGGGCTCTGCCCTGCCCTGTGGGGGGGCATGCTAGGCTCCCCCTGTGCACCCCCCCCCCCGGCACGGAGGGCATTGGTGTAGCCCTGGGGTAGCCCTAAGTTGACTTAGGGCTACCCTACATCTACACTGGCTTAAGTCGACTCTAGGGAGTCGACTTAAGCCTTAGGTCTAATTGAAAGGTGGTGTTATAAAGTCGACTTAATTTTAGTTAAGTCGACTTAAGGAAACTGTAGTGTAGATGCAGCCTATCTATCTCTGATACCGTTACCTCTTTGGTTGTGGGGACCCCCACACAGTATCCAGTCAGAGTAAGCTTGAGTGGGTCGCTGCCCTGGATGCAGCATTGCAAGTTGTCATAGTGGATATCTGGGTTTAGCTCACAGGGGTGAAAGGTCACTTCGAAGGGGACTTCCATTCCTGGGGAGATGTAACCCTCCACTGGGCTAATGGAGAAATCTGGCTCAAAACTCTTCGCATCCCATTTAAACCTGTCCAAGAAAAGCACAAAGAAGAAAGCCTAGATTTAAAACTGTGCTCCCGGACTGGGGCTGGGAAAATGGGAGCAGGGATCTCTAAGCATTTCATGAACTCTGTAGACTGTCAGCACAGATAGAGCCCTTGGGCACAGTCAACAGGAGCATGAGAACTATGGACCATCACAGACAGGCAGGTCCCAATTCTGCAGCTCTCACCCACACTGGCACTGAGTGAAATGGGATGGCTCAGTTCATGTCAGTATCTCGGTAACGCTGGGGCTTGTAGAGAGGCCATGTTCTAGCACCCTGCTGGTATGTTACCTGCTCTGCTGAATTCTGGGTCTCGCAAAAGACATTGTTCAAGCAAAGATCCCCTAGGTCACCAGCAGCCCTCACCTGACTCCTTTGTCTCCTGTGTTCTGCATGATGACATGCCGGGAAGCCCAGCTTCGCTGCACGACTGCTCCGAAGGGGATGTGATCCTGGTCCAAGCTCACATCAATGCCCTGGCAGCAGCCCCGGACCACAAAGAAGGGGCACAGAAGCCCCAAGCACTCGAGCATCACCTCCTCTGCAAACGGTGGGATGCGGCACCATGGGGAGAATGTCACTTCCACACTGCAGGTGCCCCCTCTGGGCTTCAGAGTTATGTCACTGCAGGGAGACATGCTGAGAACCTGCCAGACAGATGGGACCATGTGACATCTGACCATGGCTGAGCCCACAGAGGTTTAGTCTCAGGGCTGTGATGTTATTCACACCATCCCAGTCATAGTACTGTGGCCTCTCCTCAGTTACTCCAAGAATGGGCCCTTTGAGAGGGTGGGAAGGAGGGAAAATACTTGCTCTTCCATAGCATCTTCTGTCCTAGGATCTCAAAGTGCTTCCCAGACCCCTGTGAGGTGGGTTAGCCTTGTTTACAGATGGGGATACTGAGTCACAGAGAGGGGTTAAGAGAGGTGCCCAACTTCACACAAGAATCAACAATGAGTCAATGGCAGAACTACTCATCAGTGCTGCCCTGTTCTTGTCCCATGCTGGTACTTAATGTCATAAACAAACCTAACCTATAGGTGTGACTGGAATGCAAAATTCAGAGCAGATCTGTACCTCCCCCAGGCTCAGTGGTAGAAGTCCATATATGGAGCATTTGTCCAAGCACATCTCTACCTTAAACAGAACCACTATTAATGCTATTATCAGTGTCTGTTCAACATGTTTCAGTCTATTCCTTTTTGTATATTCAAATTCAATCGCACCCTCTTCTGGAGTTATGGTCACAGCTTGCAAGAGGGCTTTGCATGAGACTGTGTCCCACTGACTAGTCATTTCTTTCTTGTTCCTCAGAACACTGTACCTTTCCTAGGAGAACCACACCTGGAACTGGGGTACTCAGAGGTCTGGCAGCAATTCTAGTGGGAGAATGGGCCTGGAGTTTTCAGGAAGCTGGAGAGTGGTTTGGATATCTAGTCTGGAAAAGGGGAGGAAGAGGGCAAATCTGGAGATCAGAGATGACTTAGGTAGCTAGGGAGGGAAGTGGTAGCTGGGACTGGGAGGTGGATTATCAGGTACTGGTCCAGATGGGGATTGGTAGCTGGGAGACTAATGTGCCTTACTCTTGACATGGAGAGCTCAAGTTTTGGGGCCACAGGGTACTTCAGCCTCCAGGGCCAGGTCATACCTTAGCCAGTGTGCTGAGACTGGCAATAAAAGCAATGATTGGAACCAATTTCAGCTGTGTGTTTTCTCATGCAATTAACATGTGTCCACAGGAAACTGGACTGAGTCCTCCAAAGTACTGGAACGGGTTACCTAAGGAGGTGGTGGACTTTTAAGGCCCGGTTAGACAAAACCCTGGCTGGGATGATTTAGTGGGACTGGTCCTGCTTTTAGCAGTGGTTGGACTAGATGACCTCATGAGTCCCTTCTAGCTCTAATATTCTATGATTCTATGAAGTCATTTCACATTGGCCCCCAACCAACTGAGTCCCAGCAGTGACCTTTGCTAAGCTCTAGTCTGGGCTGGATTTCAACGTGCAGTGTAGAGGAGAAAGGCACCAGACTTGTCAGTTCTCAGAACCATACAAGCCCCTCCCTGCTGGCAAACAACACGGAGAAATATCATCTACAAGGTGGAAGCAGAAACCCTGAAGAAGCTAAACCTGGGATAGGATCTTTATGGAGCTGTTTGAAAGACTCTGTTTTAACGCTTTAGGGTCTGCAATTCAGAGCTCCCAGAGGGATAGGAAATCCAAAGTCCTTAGGTCAAAGGTTTTTTTTTTTTTGACTGATGCCATTTTAGCATGAGTTCATGAACAATGAGGTATGAATCCATATGCTGATGAGCACACCAGTAAAGAAGGAATTCTCACAGATGGGAACTTAGTTACCCTCACTGCAGCTGGGCTAGTTACTACTTCAGTGTCTTCCATGTCCAGGAAGCCTGTAGTCTACCCTGGGAGTTGATTTGTTCAATTAACCAGCACAAAGGAATCCAAGTTTTCTGGGCAGGGACAAGCTTTTTCTGTGTTGGGACGTGTAATCAGCTATTTTGTTCTACCCATATGGGCATAGATAAATGAGGCCTAGGTATGGCTCAGAATAGTCATGCCAAAACCTACAGGTCTGGAACCTGCAATGCAATAGCTTAGTGGAAGGCCTAACGACCCAACATAAACAATGAAGCAGGAAGTGCCCCTATAGCCTAAGTTGCCACAAGAAAGTGCTGCTCTCAGCAAGAGCAGCAGAATGGCTGATAGGTAATCACAAGGTGCCGGTTTATACCAGCTTTCAATGGTCTACATTAGGAATATCAACAGATGGCCCGTCATGAGAATGCCATGGAAACTGACTGATATATAAGCTAATGAGCTTGAAGGAAAAGGCCTAGACACTTATGGAAGTTGGGTACCCAAACATGAGTAGGGAAGGAAACATACAGAAAAAGGACAGAAAACCCAGTGAATGTGCATTAGGTGCAGTAGGCATTGGTGTAATCTGTGATTATGGAGCCTGCCAGCCCAAGGAGCTCTTGTGGGTCATCCACCTATTCCTGGGCTCCCTGCAAAGGATGGTGGGAGTATGAGAACTCTGCTGCTCATATTCACTCTGCTTACTTTGCTGCAGTGCAGTGTCTGTGTAAACCAAGGGCATGTTCAGAAGGTCTTTCCTAGGGGTGAGCATCTCTGCGCATCCACTGGGGTCCTTGCTCCCAAATGAATACAAAGAAGAAGTGGCAGGACAAAGAGCAGTCCCATGTCAGACCAGGCCTTACCTTAGACTCCAGCAGTTCGGGAACAGTGAACATGAAAGTGAGGTTAAAAGTGAGAAGGGCAATACTGTTGTTCACTATTGTGACAGTCTTCTTCATCGTTTGGCCAATAGACAGAGCCCCAAATTTCACCACTCTGCTGGGCGGTTCCACGATGTCGATCTATGGACAGGAGAAGAACAAAGGGACAGGGAAGATGTGAGCGTCGCTAAGGAGGGAACATGGTAAAGGTGAAGGAGAATGGCAATGTGTGGATGATTGAAGAAGGGAGAAAGAGATTCACTCTGACCGTGTGACATCTTGGAGCTACAGAACTGTGGTCGGCTCTCACCTTCATCTCTGTGCCCTTCCCCCGGACCTCGATGGTCTGTTGGGAGAGCCCATTGATCTCAAAGGGGATGATATCGTGGTAGGAAATGGCCTCTCTGGGATAGAAAGTGATTGGAACTTCCATCTTCCTTCCAGGACTCAGCACTTCTGCCTGGCAGTCCACCTCCAAGTGGGCTGTATTGGTGTACAAGCAGTCTACGCTGTGGAAGGCCAGAAGAAAGAACAGGCTGTATGGTTGGCTGGTGAACTCAGTAGCTGAGAGCTAACCCCCATTCCCCTTTGACTGTATCCATTCATTTTTATCTAGAGGGATTTCCAGTCGTCCCACCAACTCTCCCAGTTAGGTATACTGAGACAAATTCAGCTGGATGGTGACTGAAGCTGAATCTGCATCAGGCCAGCAGGATTGAATTTGGTCTGTTCTGCTGAATGTAACCCAAAAGGAAAATAAACACAGGCAGCTTCAGATCATTCTGTAGGTTTCCCCCACCTGAATGCATTTCTTTCATACAGGGCAGTGATTGAAGGTGCCCTCTTATCTCATATGAAAATGGAAAAGTGTCTATCAAGGGAAATTTTATCTTTTCTGTGCGATTTATGTACTCCCTAGAACTATTAAGCAATTTGAAGCGGAATCTAGAAACACTTCTCTGTCTCTCCCTAGATGGCCCAGTGGAGAGGGTGTTAGACAGGGACAGGGAAGATTTGGATTCAATTGGCTATTAGGAAGACTGGCTATTAGGTGAAGCACTGGAATGGGTTACTTAGGGACGTGGAATCGCCATCCTTAGAGGTTTTTAAGGTCTGGCTTGACAAAGCCTGGGCTGGGATGATCTAGTGGGAGTTGGTCCTGCTTTGAACAGGGGTTTGGACTAGATGACTCCTGAGGGCTCTTCCAATCCTCATCTTCTACAAGTCTATAAATTCCCTTCTCTGCCACATGCTTCCTGTATGACCTTGGGCATGTCACTGAGCCTTTCTATGCCACAATTACCATTTCTGGCCAAATCCAGAGAAAATATTCACTCCAGAATAGCTAGTTGCCTGGAGATTAGGGCACTCATCTGGGATGTGGGAGACCCACCAAACTCTGCTCTCTCTGATTTGGACCAGGGAAACACCTAACATGGGTAAGTAGCTTCCCACTGCTCGCTGTCCTACCTAATCTCCTTGGTTTCCTTGTTTGTGATGGTAAGACTGTGTCGGGCTGGGGGCATCCCAGCATGGTAGATGAAGCAGCTTCCAAAGTCAAACTTGTTGAAGGAGAATTGGACGCTGGGCATCAACACAGAAGCCAGAAGCGTGCAGCTAAATGTGGGCCCATTGCTGATCTGGGGAGAGAACAGTGAACAAGGTGCCTTGCTGGAGAATTTGCCAGGAAGTTACCCAGTAATGGAGGAGGTAAATTCAAACAGATCTGCTGCCCAGCGTTGGGAGACCAGCATCTCTGGGAGCTGGCTGTGCTGACAGCCCCGAAAAGCTTCTACCAGGGGAACTGACACTGGTGTGTGAAAAGAATGATCCCTTGGGTTAGTGAGTCAACATTTAAGGGGCTCTTCATTGTGGTCTACCCAGATTTGGTTGGCTGTCAGTCTGCAAAACCAATGTCTGTCTGACTACAAACCATTGCCACGCAGCAGCGATGCCCTCGATCTCAGAGCAGCAGCGTGCTGCCCAGGAGGGGTCTGCCAGGCTGGTGCAACGTGCTCCCAGAATAGAGTGGCAGTGCCTCAACACATGCCCTGTGTGCCGGGGATGGGGTCTGAAACTTTGCTCTCAGAGGCTCCCCTCCACTCTCTGGCATGGCCACAGGTCTGTCTCTTGCCATGCCATTCAGCTCTGAGGCTCGGTGTTTATCCCATGGGCAGCCCCATTTTTCAAGGCAAGATCTAATTCAGGCTTTGGTTTAGCAAGTTCTCCCTGCAAAGGGGTTTGCCTGATTTTTGTGCTCTGGTGGGAGGAGAGTGTGAGATACCCTCACCCAAACCTTTAGCTTGAGCTCCACATCCTTTAAGATGCATGTCTTCAGTGGGTGGAAGGTCAGCTGGGCCTGAACTCGCTCGCCTGCCTCCACAGTGCCGTTCTCAGGAGTGATGGAGAGGTAGCGCTGCAGTGCTTTGGGACCAGAAAACTCCCATGAGAAGCTGAAATGGAACTTGCCAGTGTTCAGGACACAGAAGTTGCGGTGAACAGATTCATTGATTTCCACCTGGGTGCAGAAAGGGAGAGCGCCCCATGAAAGCCAAGTCAGAGAGAGGGCTTGTGCTCTCACTGCCTGTAATGCTCCAGCACCCGGAGCACACATCAGCAGAGCCTGGATCTAGGAACAGGAGGACAGGATCCCTGGATGTGGCTGTGGACACATTTCTCTACAGCAACCGCCCAGATGGACTTCAGCTGCCTGTCCAAATTCTAAGGTAAGTTCCACTGCTGCAGAATTCCACCAGCCTCGCCAGGATCCTCACTGGACCCCCAACAGACTCACCAGGGCCCCCCGCCAGCTCCCAGACCCTGCTGCCATACCTATGGCAAGGGGCCCCTTCCCACTGCCCCCTCAGGGCTCTGGGCAAATGCCCACACTGCTTCCCCCCCAACCCCCATCTAAAACCACCTATGCTCATGTCTCTCTCTTTCAGGAGGCACCTTCTCACCCTGTTGGTGGCATGCACTCTGCGAGCCTGGCAAGGAATTAGCACCACTGGCCTTAGCCTGGGCTCTTCTGTAGCTGTGCTGGGCCCAAGCAAAAGCCAAGGTGCTAGCCTGCAGGGCCTGGTTCAGGGGTTGGCACCCCATAAGCCAAGGTGCTAGCCTGC